>VXAB01008615.1:128378-269257 GCA_013399175.1 Odontophorus gujanensis | reverse complement strand
TTTTTGCAATGAGACATAGTTCTTGCAGGTTAGGTAGGAAATAACTTTTTGAGTGGCTTATAGCTCTTGCTCATGAACCATCATAGTCTAGTCTGAAAGGGTTCACACACTCTCTGTATCACAGCACAAGTTCTGCTTTTTTAAGAACAACAAAAAAGGATCAGCTGATTCAGATTTAATCATTTATGGAAAGGTAATGAAGATTTGTACAAAAGTTTTTTGAATTTAAATTAGCTGTGGGGCTGACTCATTCACATCTCAGAATTTTTAGTGTGAAACTGGGCAAGTCTGTAAGAGAGGTCATGCAGTTTGCCTTCTGTCCTCCAGAATTTCAGTGGGGGAATCTTGATCGGGGTCCAAAAATCAAGCTAGTTGCTTCTGGAATTGAAACCCAGGAACTTCATCCCTGGAGTCATTCAAGACCAGGTTGGGTGGGATCCTGGACAGCCTGATCTGGTGTTTGGCAATTTGGCTCTGGGATGTTGGAGCACAATGGCCGTTAAGGTCCCTTCCAACCTAAGTCATTCTACATTTCAATGACTCTACTAACTAATCTGAGATGAAAAGCAACCGGGACTCCCAGCTGGAGGTTGGCTGCCTACTGCAGGTGCCCTCGCCTCTCAAGGTCCTCTTGCCCATCAGACCCAATCCTGCTGCTTGTGGGTCTTCTAAGTTATGGTCTGCAGTTTCTGTTGGAGTGATCAGGCAGGGATGAAGTTTGGGAGAGTATTCTAGAGTCTGGCAGACGTGACATCCCCCAGTAATTCAAGACTTTGCTGTAGCTGAAAATGCTCACAGTAACTGTACGGGGGTGGCACTGGTGGCTTCATTTGGATACTGCTGAACCTCAGAGAGCTGGGCCTTGCTGCGTGTGTGATCTTTTAGCATAACCAGGGCATCATGTACAAACGTGCCTCTGACCTTGGGCCTGCAGACCTCATTGCCTCAAGGAAATGCTGAGTCCGTGAACTCGTCAGATTTTAGGCCGGTGGAGTGAGGATGAGACCCACCCTCAGATGCATTAGATAGAAAGAATTAGGAGACGCAAGGGAAAAATCTGATGCAACAGCTGACCTCAGAGGGAAGAAGGCAAGGGGAGAGGTTCAAGGTGATGATTTCCCTAGGCATAGTTAAGTCCATTATTTTCTTTATTCAACAGTTTCTTGCAAACCCTTCCTACAACGTGCATTATTATTGGCCACAGTCTAAACGACAGGGTTACAGAACATCCAAAGTTCTACCCCCACGATGCACGAAACAAAACTTCTATGCTGAGTCACCTGGCGGATGTATGCATTTGGCACTTTGTGTCACACAATATATAGAATTGTGGAATCACTAAGGTTGGAAAAGACCTCTAAAATCACCATCTCCAACCATCAACCCATCACCACCATGTCTAAAACCTTGCCACTCTTGTTTGCATGGCATTGAGGAGTTCAAGCAGAATGACATAGCTAGGAAAGGCATCACCCTGACCAACTCCTTGCAGGACAGAAGTTTGCTATGGGACATCTTTCTCAGCTGCAGTGACCCCATGGACTGGCTGCAGACAGACGAGTTCGTGTAGGCAAAACAGTTGCACAGGGGATCAGGGGTTGGGGCACCACCCTCAAATTGGCCCCACTGGCTTCATAGGGTAGGCAAGGTGTTACCCCCAAAAAAGTCATTTCAGACCATGTTGAAGTATCAGCCTGATCCTTCCGTTCTTACTCTGCAACTTGTCCTCTGGCTTCCCAGCTCCATGTTTCTCTGGGCAAAAGGGAAGCTAAGAGATGACACTGCTTTTGTGCAGGCTGGAGCCTCCACCTCCATCACCTTGCTAACACCAAAGTCCTTAAATCTTTGGAAGGAGCCCCAGAATGCTCAACAGCAGAGCTGCTGTTGGACTTAAGGGCCAGTGATGATGACATTTCTTTTGCTTAAGCTCAAGCAACTATTCAGCTGACTTCAGTAGAAGCTTTTGCCTTTATTTTGAGAGAGTAAATAATAATAAAAATTTAAAAAAATCCAGGCCTGATTCCATTTGTGGCTCAACAGAGCACAGTTCGGCGTGCCAAGAATATTCTCACTGCTGCAGTCTTTTCTCCTTGCATTTCTGTTGAAAAATACAGAAGGCAGGTATGTTTTATGGGTGTCTTTCAGCAAAGGAAAAGAATTAAGACATCAGGATGGTTACACCCTGCCATAAATCTTTAATGTATTGGTAGAGAAAGACCAAACTACACCAGATTTGCAAGTCACACTAAATGATATAGGTGTAACCAGCCCCCAGTAAGTGAGTGCAAGCAAATTTTGAGGTTTGCTAAGGGTCAGAGAGGAGACAGTGAGCTCAAGCTTTTTGTGCGTGCAAAATGCCCTTTTGTCAGGGCACTGCAGTCTTTGTGCCTAGAAAAGGTATGCCCCCCGTCGTAAAGCTCTTCCTTTCCCTGAGAAATGCCTTTAAAATATTTATATTCCTTATTGATGATGCACAGTTGGATACCTCCAGGCACGTCTCTGTCCTCCTGCCACTGTGGTACCTAAGCAGGGAGCAAATGAATAGGACAGAGATGTCCTCATACCAGCAGTACAATGTAACTGAAGTGGACAAGAGGGCCAGACCCCCAGCCAGAGTAAATCAGCAGGGTTCCAAGGGCTACAGTTGTACTGTTTTATGGCTGTGGAAGAAGCGGACCAAAGGGATCCCAGCTTCATTTGTTGCTACTGCTGAAGGGTAGGGGAGGTCACACTGGGCTCTGGTGCTTGCAGTACGGGGAGAATGACCCCCTGGAGCTGATGGTGCCAGTGAGTCCACCCATGGAGAGCACAGTGTTGTTTTCATACAGACCATTAAAGGCCATCTGGTACACTGTCCAGCTTGACCTTGAATTTCTCCAGGAATGGAGCACCTCTCTGCATTCCATCATTGCACTGGCAGCACTTATCCTACTCCTGGTCCCCCGTTGCAGTGTGAACACGAGTGATGCTTGGGGATGGAGGCAACCATGGCAGGGATGAGGCGAGAGAAGGGAGGGGTGTAGGGCAGAGTGTGCAGGAGGTGTGCCCCACAGCTGCAGCAGCATCCCTGAAGTCTGTTGAGGATGTCTGGGGTTGGGGGAGAGGAGTTACAGCCCCCACAGCCCTTTCCCTGGGAATTTTCACTCTGCCACTCCTACCAAGACAGAGAGTAAAGCTGAGCCCAAGCTGCCAGTCCCTGAATCCTGCTTTCTTTTAGCTTCATTTACCCTCTTATAGTACCACTTAGAGAAGTTGGGCCCAGTTTCATTACAAAGAATCAGGAGAGTGGGCAGGCAAGGAACCAGCTGCAAGTGGCATTTGACATAAACAAAGCAATTAAACTTTTACTTTTTCCTTCTGTAAACGGGAGCAGCAGTTGAGACCAGGCAGGAATGTGGCTCCCTATTCCTGTTCTTTAATGAGCTCAGGGGTGGAGGTTTGACAGACTTGCTTGCAGCCATGTCAATGTAATGACAGTGCTTTGCTCTTAACACCTTTTACCTGGGGGATCTCAAAGCACTGTGTAAACATCCACTCGGCTCCTGGCACAGCAGAGCTGCATTGTTCTTTTGATCTGGTGGAGATGGGTGCAAGGGGAATTGGAAGCAAGAAGAACTAAAAAAAAAAAAAATAGATAAAAAAGCAATGCCAAGTCTATAGTAGTGCCTTGAGTCCATGGTCTTCCAGCAACGACCTCTCCATCTCATTCTTGATCTTGACCACTGAAAGCACACATTGCTCTGGTGATGTCTTTGGGCTGTGCTGTGGCACTGCTCATGGTCCTTTACAGCTGTCCCCTAGGTGCACTGCAATACATGACATCAGTAGGGCTCCCGAAGGGATGAGGTTGAATCTTAGCTCATGCCTGCCACCTGGCTTCTTGCCCTCCTGCTTGGGTGGTGGCAATATGTAGGATCCTTCCTCCTGAGGCCCTAGACTTGGGGAGCATGGAGCAGAGGGAGGTTAGGAGGAACCCACTGTGGCCAGAAATCCCTGCAGGGAGATGCAAAGGCATGGATCCAGCTCTGCTTGGCAGTGCCCAGCATCAGGCACAGGGGCACTGGGAATGGCCAGGAGGTCAGGAGCTCCCTTTGCCCATCAGTATCACTGCTGTGCTGAGCAGGTGCTGGAACCCTAGCACAGGGATGAGGAAGAAATGAGGTCTCCTCCTTGGGGACCTCCAAAACTGTCTGGGACACTGTGGGCATCCCTGCTGGGACAGGGATGGGATGGAGGGTCCTGGAGGGCTTCCAGCCTCAGCCAGGATGGAACTCTGGGGTTCTACAGGGCTGTTGCTGTAGTGCCCCAAAGGCAGACATTGTACTGCCAGCATTCAGACACTTGTTTCAACCATAGGTGTGAAGGTAGCAGTGCAGGCTAGGGTAGAACTGGGAGCAAAAGAGCACAGAAATGGCAGTGCCAGAATAAAGTCCTTCTGGTTTCTGGTGCATGATACTCTATTATAGAATCATTTGAGTTTAAAGGGACCTTTAAAGGCCATCTGGTCCCACTTGTCTGTAATGCACAGGGACACCCACAGAACCATCAGGTGCTCAGAGCCCCATCTTGTCTGATCTTGGGTGTCTCCAGGGATGGGGCACTGACCACATCTCTGGGCAACCTATGCCACTGCCTCACCACCCTTACCATAAAAAACTTCCTCCTTACATCCAATTTAAATCTCCCCTCTTTTAGGCTGAAACCATAACCGCTTTTCCTATCACAATTGAACCAACGAAGTCTGTCCCCTTCTTTCTCACAGCCCCTTTAGATACTGGAAGGCCACTCTCTAGTCTTGCCTGTGCCCTCTCTTCTCCATTTGCACAGTCCCAGCTTTCAGCCTGTCCTCATAGGGAATATGTCCCATCTCTGGGATCATTTTGATGGCCCTCCTCTGGACATTCCCCAGCAGTTCCATGCAATGACTTGCCCACCCAACATGGTGTGACCACAGTGAGGTCTGGCACTGCCCAAGGTGCCATGGGCACACAGTAACTTTGCCAGCATGAACCCTGGGTTTTGTTATGGGCTTCAGTTTCTTTTCCCGCTCCTCTAAACCCACCAAGATGGATTTCCCACTGGCTATGGAGTGGTTTTGAATGCTACGTTCTTAGAAGTATTCAAGACCATGCTGGATGAGTCTGATAGGAGCTCATGGTAGAGGGGCTGGACTAGGTGATCTCTAAAATTCCTTCCAACCAGAGACATTCTGTGATTCTATGAATTTAGACATCTGTACAGTGAGCTGAGGGGAATTCACAAGGCTAACTCCCAAGCCAAAGGATTGTCTTCAGAAATGTCTGATGGGTTGACATTGACCTCTTCCATGCTCCCAGTCCTGGGCAGATGTGCAGAAGTACCAACAGCTGGAAGCAGCTGGAGTCTGAACGCATTTGATGAGAGCCAATATTCCTGCTTAGTTCTTGGCTAGGATGCTGGAGACAGCTCAGGACTGTGCAGACACAGCAAGGTGGAGTTCAAAGACCACATGGAAATGAGGATTTTTGACTTGTGCACTTGCTTACAGCTGTTCCCTCAGTATTTTCATGAGCTGTTTGGGAGCTTCCTAGATCATGAGTATCACGGATACTTGTGATGTGTTCTGTCTCTTGCTTTAAAATTGCCAAGGGCAAAGCCAGCAGTGGTGGAAATGACAGTTCTGTCTCTCTCTCTCTCTTTGTTTTATTTTTTGCACTGGGGACTTAGAGCTACCACATGCTTAGATAAAGCCCTGTAAAAACTCACAGTCACCCAACCAGCTCTGCCTTCTTCTACAGAAGAAGCAGTTGAAAACTCCTTTTTGTCAGGCTTCAACACATTTCTTATCATTCTGGGGAAGCTCATTAACCACTATTTTTAATGAAAGATTATATTAGATGGTAGAATCTCTGACTAATTTTTTGGTTGCTGTAGCTGGGTAATAGTCTGTGTGCTTTATCTCAGTGACAGATGGCTTCTGTGTTGTAATAGATGGTATCTGTATTTTATGCTAGAGCTCTCCTGTCCCTGGAGGCATTCTTTAGAAAAAAAAAAAAAAAAAAAAAAAAAAAAGAAAAAAAAAAAAAAAAAAAGGGGTTTATTCAAATATGTTTTTAATCCCTCCCTTAAAAAAAAAAAAAAAAAAAAAAAAAAAAAAAAAAAAAAAAAAAAACCAAAGCTAACCCAAATCTGAATAATAATTTATGACTCTAGGTTCATTCTACTTTATGGCAGAGCCAAGGAACAATAGTATTAGGAACTGCTCTGTTCACAGAAATATGTACTCTATTTCTCCTCTTGCTTCTCTGGCTGCTGCTGTTGCAAGTCAGTAAGGGCTGCAGCCTTTGCAGGGTTGTCTGCTACTGTGTTTGATCCTTTCACATGTGGAGTTTGTTGCTGATTGATGTTTCTGAGGGGAGATGTATTGGTTAACTTTATGTGGAGGAGAGTGTCTTGTGCTCTCTGCGACCTTCACCTATGCATCCATGCTGCTCTGTATAAGAAGTCCATGGCCAAAGCTGATGGTGCTCATGTTTTTTCCAGAGGGACCTGTCTGCTTTGGGCTCCATCCTGTCTGCCTTTGGGGTAAGGAAATGAACTTTTCTAGGAATAATCCTGGCTGATACCATGCAGTTGAGAATCTGCTCTCAGCATATGTCTACGGCTGGACTGAGTGAACTTGGAGGTCTTGATGATTCTATATGATCTGCTGCACAGTTGTCCTATTTGCCATAGGGATGAAGATAAAGGTGGGCCAACATCAAGTGGCTGCAGGCTTGAGGCTGTGCCTTGTCTATGACGCTGTGATGTTCACTTTGAGCCCCTCTGGATATGTCTCTGTGCTGTCTTCTCTTGATTACACCCATTAACATGCACAGCTTACGTGCCTCACACATGCAGTAGATAGCACTGAGCTGGCTACTAGCACAGCTCTTGTTCCATCCTGGGAGATGCAGTGGGGATGAAGAAATGCATTCTGAAATCACAAAGTTGTGACAAAAGCTACTTGTTTTATTTCCATTTGGTTTTTGGTCAATTTTGAAATGTAAAGTTTAATGTGAGGTTTTGGTGCTATCGGATCAGATGCATGCTACATCTGAAAGAACCTCAAGTCAACAGTGTACTGAAGTAGGCTAAGGAAAGGGTGCTGTCCTCCACCTGCAGTGGACTAACAGTGGAATCCAGCTCAGGTGCATAGGCATAGCAGGATACAGCTCTGCTCTCTGTAACGTCCATCCTCATGGCCCAGGCTTTACTGCCACCATCTCCTCGTGGTCCATCTGTAAAATATGTTTCAGTGACTACTACAGAAGGAAACTTCAGCCCAGCATTTTGACCAGCATCAGTGCTAAGCTCTTAGCAGTGCTCTGAAATGTGCTGTTAGCATTTGAACCCAGATCTTTTCAGGGTATGGCAAACTGAGGTTTGAATTTAACCCTTTTTGGGGGAAGAGTTGACATTTACAGTTGGATTTTGTCTCCAACAAGTCTGGAAGAGAAATTTGGCAGCCAGAAAGGACTTTTGTCTGAGATTGTGGTTGTGGGTGATTTAAAATCAATAAAATGTGCTTCTGTGAAAAGATAGAGGTCCCAGAAAAGCTTGTGCTATCCCTGGAGAAAGCCAGGAGCTAGACTCAATGATCCTTAGTGGTCCCTTCCAACTTGGGGTATTCTGTGACTCTATGAGCCACAGAAAGCCCAACAGCTTTAGGGGCACTTCTTCCCACAGAGAAGTACTCTGCAAAGGGCATTGCAAAGGGGCACATCTCTTGTGTTTGCTTTGCTTTTCTTTCCTTGGACACTTGAGGAAGAGTTTTAATGTAACATCACCAAAACAAATCAGAGTTCCTCTAGACATTTCCTAGGCTTAGTTTTGAAGCGACTTCATTCAAGTCTTGCTGTATCACAGGCTGGCTTTTGGCTACCTTGCTGCTGGACTACAACACCCATGGCTCAAAGCAGTGCTGGAGCCACTCAGGTGCTCCTGAATGCTTCACCCACTCCCACCACTGCTATACGAGTCTGAACCAGGACCCTCCTTAATCCCCTGCTCCATGCTTCGGGAGTCAAGCTGTTTCAAGCACAAGCAATATGTGAAGGGTACACACTGATCCTTCATGCTTTGGCCCTTCTCCAATACGTATTAATTCTCCCACAGATATCACTCAGGAATGTGCTCAGGTTCATCCACACTCCTCTCCACTCCCAGGAATGGCTGGAAACCAGACAGATCTCTCCACTGCCTTCTACTCCCGTCTTGTTTCAGACCCACTTTCTGAGATTAGCTTTGTTGACATCAGGGGGGTGAGCACTGGTCTGCCTATGATCTGTGATGCCTGCTCAGCACAAGCTCAGGTGGCTTTGGAAAATGGCTCTGTGTTTTTTTGGGCCAGCTTTCTCGCCTCAATCAGTTTCCCGATCAATTCAAAACAGGATTTAAAACCACCCCAAATAAAACAACCCACTCCCTTCTCACTCTGGCATAGCAAGTGCGGTGGTTATGGGCTTTCCAGAGACCTCATTTTGTTTTTGGAGTGGGAGAAGAGGTTGTGGCTGATGTGCCAGCGGGAAGGGATCAGGTAAGAAAAGGCTTTGGAGCTCTCAGCTTCTCATGGAGCCTGACCTCATCTGCAGAGACTGCTGCCAAGGTACAGCTGCACATTTTGGTGGTCCATGATGGAGAAAATGTTGGAAAAAGAAGATGAAGGAAAAGGGATGAGAGTCCCTCTTAGGAGCTTCACAGGTTGTTGTCCCAGACCCACCTCAGATCTGAAGAGATGCAGTGATGGCCAAACTGACAGCCTGCTGTCACCAGGGGAAGTTAGTGACCTATACACTCCCATACAGAATCATAGAATCTTTAAAGCAGGGAAAGACCTCCAAGATCACCAAGCCCAACCCCAACCCACCCCCAGCACTATCACTGACCATGTCCCTCAGTGTCCCACCTCCATGGTTCTTGAATACCTCCAGGGATGAAGACCCCACTGCTCCCTGGGCAGCCTGTGCCAGGACCTGACCACTCTTTTTGAGAACTAATTCTTCCTAACGCCCAAACTCACCCTCCTCAGTGCAACTTGAGGCCACCACCTCTTGTCCTGTCACTGTTACCTGGGAACAGAGGTTGACCCTCACCTTGCTCAGATCTTCTTTCTGGGAGTTGTACAGAGCCATAAGGTCTACCCTGAGCCTCCTCTTCTCCAGACTGAACCACCCCATTTCCCTCAGTTGCTCCCTGTATGATATGTGCTCCATACTTCTGGCAATGCAAAGTGTCTGCAGCCAGGATCAGTCCGTAGGATGTTCTTGGCTGGAGCCATCAGCCGTCCTGCTCCTAGGACATTTATCTTAGCAAATGAATAAAAAAAATTTTTACTTGCCTCTTGGGGAAATATCTCATAGTCTATGTTTTGCTATTTTGCTGAAACTTGTGTCTTTCAGGCTCACGTGCCTGACATCTCTGAATTTCTAGCTCCAGTGAGACTCTGTGTGGTCACAAATCATCTTGGTGCCAGTGATTTAGGCCATTGTATGCTCCCAAGGGCCTGCAGTAATGTAGGAGCTCTTCATTGGCCTGGGTTGGAGAAGACCTGCCCCTCCTGCACAGGGCGCTTGTAGAGGCAGGTCCCTCACCCTCCCTGTGGACCAGGCATTGGCATAATGCCACATCACCCACTCACAAGTGGTGCCAGTATCTGTCTGGTGCCTGTGATGGATATTGTCATGGAAAAAATGTGCTGGGGAGGACCATTCGAGATTACCCTGGTTCTTCCACTGCTCCAAGTCAGGATCAGCCCTGCTTAATCCATCTCTAACAGACACCTGCCTAATCTTTCTCAGAAAAAGAAGGACAAGAACCCCACAGTGATACTGATTCCAGAACCTCCCTAGGAAACTCTCTTCCCTGGTGGAAAATGTTGTCATTATACTAAATTAAACCCCTTTTGCCTTGTGTAATTTGGTCTGTCTTCTTGTTCTGTCCCAGGTGGATGCGAGGAGCAGCTTGCAGCAGCCTTGGCTACAATCCTGTGCTAGTGTGAGCTCTGCACAAGTGGTAGGGACGTATAGCCAGACCCTGTGATAAGGTTCTGTTCATGCCCATTGCCTTTGCTTCGGTTTTTGCTGGGATGATTGCTCCAGAATCAGTTTTTCCCCAGTCTCCCCGTTTTGAGAAGTTTAGTAACTGCTGAGTGGAGGGAGCCCGCCTGTTATCCTGGTGTTGTTTTCTCTCTCTCCTATCTCCCTGGGGATATTCACCACTCTTTGGGTGACAGGACCAGTCATCCAGGATCTCATTTCTACTTAGAAGAGGCAATGAATTACACTCAGGTTACAGACTGCTGCCTTGTATTGTCAACTGGGAGGAAGAAGAGAGAATGCAAAGCCATGCTCAGCTTCAGAGGTTCCATTAAAGGTGTGATCCCCCCCTCTTTCTTCTCCCCTTTCCACACATCTCATCTCACCTCTTCTCTAACTCCTCCATTCACTGTGGCACTGTGTTGGAGTGAAGCAGGAATTTCATTCTGTCCTAGCTCCACCCTGCTTCCAAGTTTTTGGAAGCCCTCCCACCCACTCAAAGCCTTGGCACCAGCTGGGCTTTGGCTTAATCAAGTCAACACAACTTGCTGGGATAATTAGGGCATTCCAAATTCCAGTTGCATCTGTTCCCCCGCTTGCCCCCCACCAGTCTCTTGTAGGTTAATTCTATTCCTCTAATAGTTCACCATTGCCTGGGGGATTTATTCATGCAAAGCCTCTTGACTCAGGCCTTACACAAACTCTGACTGACTTCAAGGACGTGGGCTGATTTCAGTGCAAGATCAGAGTGGAAAGAGCCTGGGGTGTTGTCCTGTCCCTATGTCCTGGTAACATTCTCAGCTTGGTTCTTGATCCTTCTCTGCTTTCTCCACATCTTTGTTTCATGTTCACATCAGATCGCTGGCCTTCCTTACAGCCCTTGAGCCCCATGGGGTCCCAACAGAGCCAGATATGTTCAGAAGATAATGTGCCAGAAGCTTCACTCAGCAGAAATCACTGCAGCATCCCTGGAACCAGAGAAGGCTGAGCTTGGATGATGGAGGAACAGGTGCTCTGGCTGTACCAGGCAGAAGGATGGTTTTCATTGTGGTCTTAGAGTGCTTTTCCAGCCTAGGAATCGTAGAATATCTTAGGTTGGACCTTAAAGATTCCCCATCCCCACCCCTTGTCATGGACTGCTTGCCACCTGTCAGATCAGGTTGCCCAGGGCTCCATCCAACCTCATCTTGAACACCTCCAAGGATGGGACATCCACAGCTTCTTTGGGTGACCTGTTCCAGTGCCTCACCACTCTCCAAGTAAAGATTTTCTTCCTAACATCTAACCTAAATCTCCCCTCTCTTTAAAGTCATTCCTCCTCCTTGTTCTATCACTATTAGAGTAAAAATCCAGTCCCTGTCCTGATTACAAGCTCCATTCAAGTAATTCTTCAAGTTCAAGCCTTCCCTTCAAGCCTTCTTCAAGTGTACCTCAAGCTCATACAGACTTTGCTATAACTACTTAGTTTTTCTTCAGGTACCACTCACATGCCAGCTATTTTTTTTGTAATTTTTTATTATTTTCTCTGAATCTAGAGGGGTGTTGAATCTGGAATTACTATATTCCTTTCCTTCTGGACTACATGTCAGGACGAGAAGCAGTAAATTTGAGTTTATGACTAAGTTGCTTGGTACATCTGAAATACACTAAGAGTACCTAAACTGGGAGCAACTTAGATATTCTCTGGTGTAAATAGGACAGAAGTAGGACAGAATTTGGCGTATTTACCTTTCCATGCCATGTCTGCTCAGTCCTCCACTGAGAGGTCTGAGAAGAAACAGAGATGCCACTGCCATCACTGGTAGAAGAAAAAAAGGCTGAAAAGAAGCTCCTTCTGGATAAATCATTGTAAACCATCTCTGTTTTTCCTCTCACTCCTTCCTCTCCCAGACGCTGAGGGTGGGGATGTGAAAATGTGCAAACAAGGAAAGATCTCTATCTTTTAAGAAAAAAAAATGCAGGTAGATGTAAGGAGACTTGCCAAAAGCAGCACATCTTCTTGTTGCTCATGTAGAGTAACCCAAACAACAGCATGATTTGAGGTCAGTCACAGCTTCTCCTGCATCATTTTGAAGGGTGAGACCAGCATCGAGGTGAGAAAAGTCTCATCCATGTTGGTCCTGTGATGTAGACACTTGGAAAATCTTCCAGACCAAGCTTGGTTGATATGAACAACTTGGAAAGGGCAAGAAATATCCAGATTATGAAGCAAACAGTCCATAAATTCCTAATCCACATCATTAAAGACTACCCTGAAGCATGAGGGTTTCTGCTCCAGTTCAGGAAGGTACTGAGCCCATGCTTATTTTTAAACTTTTGCTTAACTCTTACGCACACATCTCAAGGAGCAAATTTGACACACTGAATAATTAACTGAGGACAAAGTTGGTGAAAAAAAAAAGAACCCAAAACCTTCCAGACTAAAAGCAAACCACTGAGAATTGGGAATAAATGAGTAAAAATCATAGTGTGTTCTCTTGACGGTTCATAATGAGAGGAGGGGAGAGAAGAGAATCCAACAGATAGTTCACACTGAATAATTCAACCAGCATTTGTGCACAATGGGCTGAAATGTTTGAGCTGCTACTGAATGGGGTCCAGTTCAGTGGGCAGAACTAAAATTGAACTGTACAGTGTGGGGAAATAAGTGGACAAGCTTTGATAGATAGGTGGTCTAGAAGATTTATGTAAGACTTCCCTCTAGCACTAGATTTCTTATTTATATCATAGAAAATGACATATTTCTATCATTAAGCTGTAGGCAGGATGGAAGTTGTATCATTTTCCAATGCAAATTGGCACTGGAGAAGCTCGGTGAAGGACAAATTGACCCAGCTCTGCTAAAATCCAGGATTTATGCCCTGTTTGATGACCAAATGTTCAGCTCTACTGAAATCTGGAGGATCTGCTGCCAATGAGAGCTGCTGCTGTCTCGAGAAGTTGGTGGGCTGTACAACCAGCATCCCCTCCTTTGGGAGGGCTGTTTGCTGTGGGAGTTGGTTTTTATCAATGAAGAATCAGCCTGACTGGGTGTTTTTTTTTTAGGTAGCTCTGGAAAAGCACCTTCCTGATAATGAGGAAACAATTCTGCATTTATTTTCAGAGCCATGGCTGTCTGGGGAGCTATTAGCTGCGGGATGGAAGAGAGCAGCTGTTGAACTCTGCACATCAACACTACACAACAGGTTAGGACAGGAAGTGAAGAAGAATCCAATTTAAACCTTAGGGGGAATTTAAGGAGACAGAACATAATTAACTCAAATTAGATTTTGGCCAGGATACCAGAGCTCTACTGTTGTGAAACACACATCTGGGATCTTGGACAGTCATGAGGCAGCTCATCAGCTGGTGTAAATGAGCCTGGCTCTATTATCCTCAGTGGGTGAAAATTGGCCTCCTTGGAAGGAGTACAATGGAGGGAGTTTGACTTGCACCATGCCAGAAAATCTGGCCCACGAGGTCAGGAAAGCAGCTTCCCACTGCTTATCTGTCTAGTTCCTCCCCGGCGCCGGTCTTTTTAAAATAGTAATACAAATACATCTACATATCTCTATATAAAAAGGCAAATCATGAATTTTTAGGGGGGAGAAAAAAGATCCCTGTAAATAACATGGCATTCAGAAAAAAATATATATGTAACAATCCAGGTTTCCGCAGTGTCTTTCCCCAACAGGGGCAGTTTATTCCTCCATGTCTGGGTTGTGGCTATTTCTGTTTCTGTGTAAAATGGGTCAGAGTTTGGGGGTAGATGGAGCATGCAAGATATCTTACTCATTGTCTGGTTTTGAAGGTCTCATTGCCCCGTTGTCTTGTGATCCACACCACCTGGGAAGTCTTTGCTCCTGTGGGATCTTCATTCTTACGGGAGTGCACTGAATTAATGGTATCATGTAAACACCACCCCCAGAAATAAAACCCTTGTGAGAATGTTGGTCTACTGCGTATCCATGCCACGCTGTCCCTCTGCCCCGGCAGACTGTCCTGTTCTTGGGTCTATGGTCTGGAGTGAGCTAAGGTTTTTCTGAGACCAAAGGAATAAACAGCACTGAGTGCCAAACCAAAGGAGCTGGGAGAGGGAAGGAATTCCAGAGGTCATCCAGTCCAACTCCTTGCCCCAAGGCAGGATGAGCTTTACCTGCGTCATTCCTGACAGATATTGTCTAAATTGTTCCTGAAAACATCCATTGATGGCTATTTTACCCCCTTCCTGACAGTCTATTCTGGTACTTCTCTTTCCTTATCTGTGTTTTCCCTAGTGTCTCACATCAGTCTCCCTTGCAGGAATTTAAATTCAGGACTCCTTGTCCTAACCAGCAAGGACTTGGCAATCAGATCATCCTCTTCCTCACACAAGCCAATTCCCACCTTGTTTCCATTGTCTTCCCTGGACAGTCCATCCTCATTTCCTTCACTCTTCCCTCACTTCCCACAACTGCTGGGCTTTTGCTCTTCCCCTCCACCCTTGTCAGGATTTTCTTCTACTGCTCTTTGGGAAATCTCCTAGTGCACTTGGAGAGTTCTCTGGAGTAGCCTTCAGGGGACAAACTACTTCATCATCTGCAGACCATGCTCCTCAACGTAAAAATTACAGAATGGTTTGAGTGGGAAGGAACCTTTAGAGATCCTCTAGTCCAGCTCCCCTGCAATGAACACCCAAAGCTCCACGAGGTGCTCAGAGCCCTGTCCAGCCTGACCTTGAATGTCTCCAGGAATGGAGCATCCACTACCTTTCTGGGCAACCTGTACCAGTACTTCACTACTCCACTTTTCCACCTCTTTGTCCATCCTTCCTCCCTGAAGGTAGCTTCCTTCAACGTCCTCGTACCCTGTTTCCTCCAGACCCGCTGCTCCGGTTTCTCTTGTGGAGGACTATTAGTGAGCTTCTCTTAGGGGTGAGCCACAAGGGTAATTTTCTGAGGCTAAAGGAACCCCACAGGATGAGATAAATATCAATGCAACTCATGCAGGGTGTGCTTGGGAGGAGGTCTGGGGCTCCCACATTAATCTCTGCCTGTTGGCCCCTGTGAGTCAGATACTGCCTCTGCTTAGAGATAAAATGGAGCACAGATTTAAATCTTGACTGCACCAAGGCCTCACAAGGGTATCAGCAACCAACAGTAGGTTTAGGTACTGAGAATCAGAGAGGAATATCTAACACACGTGTGGATCAGGACTTTCAGCGCTTTCTGTGGTGGTGTCTTGCAGGGAGGAGGTAAATAAGCAGTAATCATCATGGAACAGACACTACCAGGAGCAACACTGTGCCAACTGCTGTTCCTCACAGACAATGTGGAAGGAGAATCACAGACTGGTTTGAGTTGGAGGGGATCTTTAAAAGCCATCTGGTCCCACTCCCCTTCAGTGCACAGGGACACCCACAGATCCATCAGGTGCTCAGAGCCCCATCTTGTCTGATCTTGGGTGTCTCCAGGGATGGGGCACCGACCAGATCTCTGGGCAACCTATGCCACTGCCTCACCACCCTTACCATAAAAAGCTTCCTCCTTATATCCAATTTAAATCTCCCCTCTTTTAGGCTGAAACCATATCCCCTTTTCCTATCACAGCAGACCCTGCTACAGAGTCTTGTTGTTTGTTACAGCCTAGCCCCCCTTTAGGTACTGATGCAGCCTTAGCTCCAGTCATTGCTAGAGACACAGACACCCATGTGGCTAAGAAAAACCTCACCAAGAAGCATCATTGCATCTAAAATGTTTGGTTTAATTGTAGTGACTGCAGTCAATGTCCTGCACGACAGTCTTCCCGATTTCTTCTGCCCATTTTGCCTGCGGATTGCTTCTCCAGGAGCTGCAGCACAGCCCTTCTCGAGGGATCCCAAAACAAGCAGCATCCCTGGGTGCGATAGAAAACCAAACGTTTGGCCACTTCTGTAATCTTTCAAAGTCCCCCCTGGCAATTTTGCAAGAGTAGGTGTGTTAGCCCTGGCTCATTTCCAGCTTTGCTAATCATCTTGCAGCCTAGAAAAAGAAGAAACCCCGAATCAAAACAACAAAACCCCAAACCCTCCTGCTGCAGTTTTGGTTGCAGACACTGCTCTTTCGGAGCTGTTGTGCAGAGATGATTTTTGAGGGTGAACAGAGAGATTATCACGATGTTGATGAGAAAAGCTGATGCGGGCAAACCTTGCAGCATTATGCAGCATTTTCTGGGATCTCATGATAGGAGGATTGATAGCCCAGCAGTATGCTGAGATACTGGTTCTGCACGTGTGTGTGTTCTTGCATATATACACGATTGTTTGTAACAGGCGTCGTGATCAAAGGTACTACATAAATGCGAGTTATTAATAATCATAATTATTGGATGTTGAAAATTGTTTCTGGGTATTTTGCCATTAAAAAATAAAAGAAGAGGGTTTAAGCACTTTCAACTTTTGCCCGGGAATATTATGTTCATTTATAAAACAATATTAATGAGTTGCCTAAAGGAGCCTGTAATTTGGGTTGTTGCTGTGGATATTATCTTACCATTAAACAGTTCAAAAACTCAAAGGGGAGCTTTTTCAGAAGCAGAAGCCCAATAACAGTTTATAATACCTGACATTCATATTGCACTTTTCATTCCAATAGATCATAAATCATTTTGCAAGCCATAAATAGAGGGGGGCCCGCTTGCCTCCCATTGAAACGCGGTCATCTTTGGGGTGGAACGCAGCAGTGCTCAGTGCCAGCAGTGTTAAGCAACAGCTTGTTTAGGAGGTGAAGTCATACGATCACAGGCGTTAGGGCTGGGAAAAAACTCATTAAGTAATTTACTCCATCCCTCTACCCCTACGTGCTCGTTCCTCTGTCCTGTACTTTGTCCGGACTAGTTTTAAACATCCCAGGGGAGGTAAGGAACATCTCCAAGCGAAACTGCAAAAGCAAGCGGGAGTAGATGGAGGAGCTGAAGCCCAGCCAGGGCAGCAGAGCAATGTTCCTCTTGCAAAAAGTGCCACGGCTTCTCTAGGGCCTGGTGCACAGATTTATAGAAGCGTGGTGCAGGAGCACCGATGGGTTCTGGCTTGGAAGGAGCAGCTCCTCCATACGCCTCTGCCCGTTGTTCTTCCTGCAGGTTTCCTCTCACCCCATCACTTGACAGGTGTGGACAGAATGCCTGCAAAGCAGCATGGTGGCACTGAATACTGCAGAGAGAGGATGCAGCCCTGCAATTAGGCTGCTACAGAGGCAAAAATGAGTCTGGAATCAGCACCGCTCCGAGCAGGGTCGCTTGGGGTCAGGTGAAAAGGGCCAGCATTTGGGATCTGTGGTGCAAGGAGAGGGCTCACCGCACAGGAAACTGCAGATGTGCTGTTGTTTGAAGCGCTTGAGCCAGGGCTGGAAGAAAAATGGGTTCAAGAATAGCAAACTACCCAGTGCTGTTTGCACAGGGGGCGAGCACACTGGCCTGGCTGATTGGGCATCATTAGAGTGGGTGTTCTGTGCACGCTGGGGGGCAAGGAGAAGGGCTTTCCTACTGAACCCCTGCAGCTCACCACCCTGTTTGGCCTTTGGGGCCGTGGCAGGGCCAAGCACACTTCATTGACAAGTGCAAGCAGTTGCTGGTAGCTCAGCCCCTTTCCCCAGCCCCCAGTTCACCCAAGCAAAACACCATCAAACCTTTTGCTGGACAAATCCTCAAGTTCTCCCTAAGCCTTGGTTAAACTCTCCCTGGCTTGTGTGGCTGTTTACTCATTTCTTACTCAAGGAACCTCCTATTGATTTATTGACCCAAGAATGAGTAAGTCCCTTAGGCTTTGTCTTTGCACTCCAAGCCCCACGGTGACCCTTTGCCAACATAGAACTGGAACCCAGTGCCCAAATAGTTGGGAACCATCCAGTGAGTGCCAGTTGTTTAGAAATGCTGCCTGGCCTGGCTGCAAGACACACCTACTTGTTCCAGGATCGACCTTCCCGCCTCAGGGTATTCAACACACAATGGCTGGCACAACTGAACTTTAATTTTCCAGACAATTATGGTGAGGCGGCATTCACCGCATTCCTTTCATGCTCCTTTGATGTTGGGTGATTTCACGGTGCATAATGATAGGACACAGACCAGACTCACATCCTCACCCTTTGGAAATAGCACCCACTACCACAGCCTCACTTATTTCTAGCTATATAACATATATAATATATGTATTTATATATGTGTCTTCCCTCCCCCCTGCAGCAGATGGAGTTGTTTTGAGCATTATTACTTTGGGTCCTTAATTAAAGCACCCTTGTTAATTATATTAGGGGACACTCCTTAAGCAATTATAAGTTGGAGAGCAAGGACTCTCCCTGCTGTGACTCCTGCTCCCATTATACAAAGTCCTGGGATATGCTGAGCAGGATTGCTTGGATACGGGATTTTCTGCAGTCTTTTGTGAAATTATGCATGCCATAGCTCAATAATATTTTTATATACTCTGTAGAAAGGCATTTTTTGAAAGACAGATGAGAACTAACCCTGCACTTCTTCCTAAGAGGAGTCAGTCAGGTGTGAGTTGGTTTTTAGTCTACCAGTTGATCCAAGATCATGAGGCAGAACTTTGGATAATGTGCTCTCCTTGCAGTCTCTGGAAGCATAGGGTTTTGGCGGTAAAGACCTTTGGAAAAAGCCAGAGGAACTGGGGTGGGGGGAGCAAGGCAGGCTGCAGTATAGGACAGTTTGTGTGCTCCACCTGCATGTCAACTGGCTATCTAAACAGCTTGGTGATTGTTATCTCTTACATCTACCTTTGCCTTACTCCTCTGAGGCAGGGAAGTGCAAGCCCCACTTCACGGGAACCTGAGTCACTGAGATGCAAAGTGGCTTCACCTCAAGTCATGCTCTCGAAATGGCTCCCAGGATGACAAAGACAGGATGGAGACACCCTGACCCAAATGGTGCTCCAGCCTCACCTTATGCCCTCCATCTGACCCTTGTATGAC
The DNA here is from genome assembly GCA_013399175.1 of Odontophorus gujanensis. NCBI lineage: Eukaryota > Metazoa > Chordata > Aves > Galliformes > Odontophoridae > Odontophorus > Odontophorus gujanensis. The sequence continues at coordinate 250,281 of VXAB01008615.1, read as the reverse complement.
CTGTGGGTGCACACAGTCACTTCTGCAAAAGGCTTCTATTTGACTGGAGCTCCTGGCCTGTGCAAGAACTATCCTGTGCATCCTGTTTTGCACATGACTCCCACCCAAGACCAGCTGGTATCCCAAAAGTAAGCAGAAAGGAGTCCGTGTTGAGGAGCTCGGGACACAGGTATACTGCCTGACCCTGTCTGCAGATCAGGGTAGGATGCATCTCCCGAAATGAAGCAGCAATGGGCTTGCCATCATGCAGCTTTTGTACTGTAACTAGATCTTTCACCAAGCCCCAGGCGCAGATCTCACCTGGAGAGGGTTTAAAGTCACAATCTCATCCTCCTAGGAGTGCACTGTTATCAGCTCTCATCACTTAAATGCTCCTTCTGCCTCTGCTACTGATATGTGCAGCAGAGGAAAAGATTTGGAAGATTAAAAGGAACAAATTCACTGCAGAGCAGTGTGACCTCCCTGTGAGGTGAACTGAGGGTGAACCCAGGCCTGCTGCTTTCTGCATGAGTGAGCCAAACACCAGCAGTCAGCTGCAAGGTGAGAGGCAGCATCCTTACCACTTCCTGCTCTTCTATTCTTGCAAAAGATGCTTGTGTATGCTGGCACTTAGGGAAGTGTCCCATGATAGGGCTGAAAGGGTCTTTGAGTCTCATACATGATGTTCTGAGAAGTCAGATGAATCCTGTGACCTTAAGTAGGACAAGGGGGAACAGCCTTCGCCAGTGGAGGTTCAGGTTGGATATTAGAAAACATTTCTTCTTCAAAAGAATGGCCAGGCACCGGCATGGGATGTCCAGGGACTGGTGGGGTCACTGTCCCTGGAAGTGTTCCAGTACCATGGTGCTGCGGCACCAAGGGTCGTGGTCAGTGAGCATGGTGGGACGGAATGGGCTTGGGCATCTTATAGGTCTTCTCCAACCATAATGATTCCATGATACTATAATTCTCTGGGCAACTCCTGTGAGCATTTTTATCTGCATGCAGGCCCAAGAAGAGGGCCCAGGCCCCTTAATGTGATGTCTGGTTTCCACCCTCATACTCAGTACAAGAGCATCACAGTGTCTAGGGGTTGAGTGCTTCAGCTTCTGCTGGGATGAGCCTTTGTTCTCTGGCAGAACTAGGAACTCATCTCACCTGAGAAAGTCATGTTTAAGTTGGAGTTTATTTATTGTTTCTAGCTGATCACATAATACAGCAGGGGAGGGACTCCTTCCTTAGCTGTAGTAGAAGAGAAATCTTCAGTGTTTACTGACAGTTCATATATTTCAGTTTTGAAAACAAATGCAATATTTTTGAACCCATTTTCTAACATTTTTTAATGCATAATATGAAGTCCAATGAGATATTTGTTGTAGGAGATATTTGAATTGATTTTCTATGTCTGTAGGCAACTTAGTTAAAAATAGATGTTAGAAAGTATTAGGGAACAAAAATCGAGGAACAGCATGGAGTTGTAACAGGCCATGTTCAGGTTGGATATCAGGAAAATTTCCTTCACCAGAGGGTGATGGAAAAAGCCTCCCAGGGCAGTGGTCATGGCACCAAAGTGCTGGAATTCAAGAGGTGTATGGACAGCACTCATATGGTCTGTTTTTTGGGTGGTCCTGTGTGGAGCCAGGTGTTGGACTTGATGGTCTTTATGAGTCCCTTCCAACTCGGGACATTCTATGACTGTGGTCCTGAGCACCCAGCACTTTACTTGAGTAGAGGACTTGACCAACTGACCAAATGATCCCCAGAGGTCCCTTCCAACCTCAGACACTTTGTGATTCTGAGGTTCTGTGTGATGTGATCACTGTAAGAGTATTACAGTATGTCGTAGGTAGAGTATATAGTACCAGTATTTAGTGCTGACACATGGGGCATGCTGGTAGGAACTGAGATGTTTCCATGTGACTTTAAACACTTGCAACCTATTCCCTCCCAGTGACAGAGCTACCTGGCAAAACCGGCCTATTGCCCCTGCCAGGAAGTAATCTACTTGTCTGCTTAAGTAACTGAAGCGTATTATTGTGAAAGTCCTGGACAAATCCTTGCTGTGGGGGTCACACCTGTGACAGTGCTTGAGGAGGCACTAGCCCCTTAATCCCGCAGGGACCTGCAATGGGTAAGGGTGTAAGGCAGCTGGGTACAAAGAAGGATGGCTCAAGGTTGTCTTCAAAGAGATCGAACTGCGGACTTACCTAGGGGAAAAAAAACTGGCCTGGTATAAAGGAGCAGAAAATAATGCTGTTTAGTTTAGAAAAGAGTAAAAATGATGTGGCTTTAAGGCCAGGAATATTGGCTGAAAGAGGAAGGGTATAACCTCCTCTCTGTATATATAGTGGGTAGAAGAAGAAACCATGACAAGGAAGATTTAGATTAGGAAAAGAGAGAATAACTGTAGTGGTGAGGATAATGAACAGTGGGAATCAGCTGCCTGGGGAGCAGGTGGAAACTCCGGCCTCGGAGGGCTTTGAACACAGGTTGAGTGAACATCTGATAGCGATGGTTTTGTTCTTCCTGCTGTGGGGCAGAGAGATAGATTGGGAGATGGCTCGTTAGATGGGGTGAGAGCTATGACTCTGTGCTCCGAGGAGAACGTGCTCACCTGGGGCGTGCAAGGCTGGCGCTCAGTCTTGCAGTACTGCTGGGGTGACTTCTAGGATTTGGAGCATTCCACCAAGACACTCTGAAGTGTTTATATGTTCCTCTCCTCTCCTGTTGCCTGGTGGTGAGCAGATGTGGACTGGGAACCTTAACCAAAATACCTGCTATGGAGGCACCAAGAGATCTCGGGCCCAATCTGGAAGAAAAGGGTTCTGAATACGGGAAGATCCAACTCCCTCTGGGGACCTGTCTTGTATTTTCTCTGTAAAATGGTTCATTATCAGTGGAGGAGAGTATATTGTAGGGATGTGCAGACGAAGCATTCAGATACCCATGAGGTAATGAGGTGTGCAGCACGGCTGACAATTCTTAGCATGGAGAACCTGGGAAACCCTCCCAGTTCCTCTATTCGGATGGGCTTTCCAAAACCTGAGGTTGCATGTCTGATAAAACTTCAGTTTTTCACCCAGAAGATAGAGCAGGGCAAGAAGACAGGAGCTGTGACTAACCTCCCCTTCTCGAGGGGTCTCGTGGCTGTGGAGTGGTCACTGTGGTCACCCTTGAACCTGGTGTTGGAGCCGCACTCGTTAGTGCCGAACTTATCGCATCATTAGCAGTTACTGCCTTAGCTCAGAGCCTGGGGCATGGTGACTGAGTAGGGGGCATCTGAGGACCTGCAGCTGCAGAGGCTGAAAGGAATGGGTTTGGCTTGAGAGGTGAGGTGGCTCTATCTCACGTCCCGCTCGTTTCTCATGCTGGGGAGACAAGCACAGCACAGGGCGCATCACCAAGGTTAATGTGAATGGAAAAGTGAATGCCAGGTGGTTGGAAAATTCCCTGTTTGGGTTTCCAAAGAAAACCATAGGTTGGGTGGACACATTATTTTATTAAACCCTGACATGCACTTTTCTCCCTACCCCCATTACCCCAGGCACCTGCCTTCCTATCAGAGGTGTGTCTCCTCCTGGAGGAATAGCAGGCTGGGGAAGAAAGGTTTTCTGCAGCATAGGCACACCACAGATCTCTCTCTGACTCAAACCTGTGAACTGCTCAAAGCTATTCATCTCAATTGTGGTGCTCAAACAAATGAAGGGAATGTGCTCAGGCCAACTTCCTGGGACTGCCTGTGGTCAAAGATCCCCTTGCATTTTTTTGTTTTCTCCTTGTCTTGCATGTTGAGAGGATGGCCTGGAGAAATTCCAGGTTGGGTAATTACCTCCTGGCTGCTTGAAATTCCCTCCTGTAGTTTTTCCAAGAGGAATTACTCTTGATTTCTGCTTCTGGAAAGGGACAGAAATTCAACTCAGAAAAGATGGAGGGAGGACAAAGCGCTGCAGGGTTTAGAGAACCTGCGAGTGGTCTCCTGCCCTGTCTGCTCCTCACTTTGGTATCTCACTGTTCAACTATGAAGCCCTTTCACAAAACCCTCAGGCTTTCAGGGTCCTGTGCCTTGCAGAAGGAGAAACAGCATGGGATTTCATCATATTATAGATATTTTTGTTTGCCCTCAAGATTAAGTTCAGCAAGACCAAGAGTCAGGTCCTGCACTTTGGCCATGAAAGTACCAGGCAATGCTACAGGCTTGGGGCAGAGTTGCTTGAAGACTGTGTGGAATAAATAGCTGTGGGGGTGCTGGATGATGCTGAGCTAAACATGAGCCAGCAATGTGCCTAGGTGGCCAAGAAGACCAATGGCATCCTGGCTTGGGTCAGAATTGGTGTTGCCAGCAGGAGCAGAGAGGAGATTGTCCCGCAGTACTCAGCTCTGGTGGGGCTGCACCTTGAGTACTGTGTTCACTTTTGGGTCCCTTGCTATGAGAAAGACACTGAGGTCCTGGAGTGTGTCAAGAGAAGGGCAACAAAGCTGGTGAGAGTTCTGGAGCACAAGTCTTACAGGAAGTGTCTAGGGAGACTGGGATGGCTCAGGGAATACCTTATAGCCCTCTGCAACTCCAAGAAAGGAGGTTGTGGTGTCATGGAGGGTGGCCTCCTCTCCCACATAACTAGCCATAGGATGGGAGGGAATGGCCTCAAGCTGCGACAGGAGAGTTTCAGTTTGGATATTAGGAAAAATTTCTTTTCTGAAAAGAGTGGTCAGGCTCTGGCATAGGCTGCACAGGGAGGTGGTAGAGTCACCATCAATGGAGGAGTTCAAGAAAAGTTTACAAGTTGTACTAAGGGACATGGTTTAGGGGGAAAATATTGTTGGTAGGTGGATGGTAGGAACGGACGATCTTGAAGGTCTTTTCCAACCTTGGTGATTCTATGGTTCTATCATTTGAGCATGCTCAGACCCCTCAGTGAGCATAGCAGATCATGTTGCCCCTTAGGGTGGTCCTATGGTGAAGCTGGCACTCAAGGTTCATCTCTGACTTCAGTCTCAGCCCTGCAGTTATTGGATAGCAGAGCTCCTATGTGCAGACAGCAAGTGTTAGAGCAGGCATGTCCAACCCATGGCTCAGCACAGCTCACACCTATGGCTCCCTTACCAGGGAGAAATATCCCTCATTTCACAGTCATGCCTTATCCATGTCACTGCTTTTTGCCAGTATGTACATTTGTGAACAATTATTTCGAAGAAATAATTTTCTCTTTACAGGAAGAGTAAAATTTCATCAAAAATCTCTACTCAACACCTTGAGACCTCACTAAACAATGCAGCCACTGGCATTGGAACAAACTTATGTGTTAGTTTCACAAAAACAAGGTCATGTATCCTGCCAGTTTTATGTTTTTGTTGCTCACTTTTGAATATGTTCTAATTAAAAAAAAAAAAAAAGTTTTGTTACTTTATATACATTATTATACTATATGTTTAATGAGGACTGCTCCAAAAGTAGTGGAACTAGAGGATCTTTGAAGTCCCTTCCAACCTAAGCCATTCTATGGTTCTATGATTGTGCTTTATAATGTTGGCTCACAACATCAGAGGTGGATGTTGGTGGGATGGCAGTAGAGGCTGAATCTTCTTGCCAATATCCTGTGACATTTTGTTGCTGTGTGACAGATGGCAGCAGAGGGGCAGTCTGTCAGGATGGTGTCTGACATGGAAAAGTGCGTATGAAACAGTGGTGTGCAACTGAATTCCTGCATGTAGAAAAAAGTTTGGTGTCTAGTTAGGTTTTAACCCTTTGGGTTCCTTACCTGGCTTTTCTATGTTATTATTCTTCTTCCTGGAAAATGCACGTTCATATCCCTGGAGGTGTTCAAGAAACATGTAGATGTGGCACTCAGGGCTAAGGTTGAAGGGCATGGTGGGAATGGGTTGCTAGTGGTTGGACCTGATGATCTTAGAGATCTTCTCCAATCTTTATGATTCTATGATTGTATGGATTGTTATTTCCTTATAACCTGGGGTTCAGACATGGAAGAAATTATCTGTCACTTTTTCTCTGCCTTCTTATTTTACATTTTTTCCTCTGTCTTCTCACTGCGAGTTCAGAGCTACTGGAGAAGCATTGAGCTCCAGAAGTTCTGAGTTCACCCAACAGCTTCTGAAAATGTATGTGGTTGGAGGCACTCTTACCACCAAATCTCACTGCAGATCATCAGCCCGAGTGTTCTGCTGCTTCTCCTCTCAGCTCTTTCATCACCATACCTTCCATTGCTGTTCAGAGCAATATTTGTCTTGCTTGGATAAATCTTCATTGTAGGCATCTGGATACGTGTTTTATTTCTGTGCTATGGACTTGAACTCCCAATGCAGCCAGCAGTGATCCAGTCATCTTAGTGGACACAGGATGGCTCACTTGCCTCCACTGTTGTTGCAGGAGAACAGCTGATCCTTGGTTTGCCAACGCCTCGTGGATATCTCAGATATCCCTGAGTATATGAAGAGTCACTAGAACCCTACACGTTGGCAACTGAATTGGTTCATAGGTATTGCTTATGGTTACATTAGGGTGAGAAAGCAGCATGTATGGGAGCTAGGACAAAACAGGAGTGTTTTTCATCCCAGTGCTTACACTAGGACTAGCACTAGATTTCTCTGTTCTCTTTCTGAATCTCTATATTCTTCTGGGACAATGATTTCCACACTGACACACTGTGATAAAAAAGCAATTACTTTTGTTTTAAAGCTAATAACAGAAGAACTCAGGGATGTGACTTGAGATTATAACATCCATTCTTCATTCACCTTCTCTGAGACAGCTGTGATTTCTTGCAGACCTCTATCCCATTTCCCTTATTCCCATCCAGGGTATGCTTTCTAAGTCCTAACTGCACATTCTACCCCCAACCTGAAGCTATCCAGACCCTCTGGTCACCACTATCACCTTAGGTATGGTGGCATTTTGCCTTTCTGTTCTATACTTTCTGCATAAGGAAACTATGAGTGCCCATTGTGTAGAATTAGGATCACAATAGGGATTGGGAAGAAACTGTAGAGATCAATTAGTTCCAACCTCCATGCCATGGGCAGGGGCAACTCTCACTAGATCAGTTTGCCCAAAGACTCATCCAACCTAGTCTCAAACAGTCCAGGGAAGTGGCTTGTACAAACCAGAGGTTTTCTGTATAATTGTACATTATATATATATTTTTTTGTGTGTGTGATATACTGCACTCATTTCCTCATATTCCATCCTAATAATGTTGTTGCAGCCGTCACAAAGAAGTCAGGCTAAGCAAGGTCTGCAGAGAGAGGTGCTGCATCTTTTATTAGGCCGGCTAATGCAGATGTGCGTGCACACAGACACATGTTCACGCCTTCCTTATAAAGCCTCGTTAAAACATCCCAACACTTGATTTGCCTCTTTTGACCACCACTCCCTCAAGGCCTGTCTGCACCCATACCTGGCAGCCCTCTTAGGGAAGGGCGGACAGTACCTGCTCTCACAGGCTCAGCCTGTCTGGATGCCTGTGCCGCCCCTCCCTCTCCCCCAAGATTTCAGGAATTCTGCTATCATCTCCCTGCTTACCTTTCCAAGACACATGCCTTTACCCTTGGAGGGAACCCTTATACCCAGCTGGGTTCACAAGGAGATGTCCTGAAAGAGAAAGGGGAGATGTAGGAGAGAGAGCTCTGTATACATTTGTGAAGGATGGACCTCCGAAGCGCTGGCCAAAAAAAGAAGATATATAGAATCATAGAATCACTGAGGTTGGAAAAGATATCCCCAACCCAAGCCACCATGCCCACTAACCATGTCCCTCAGTGCCACATCTCCATGGTTCTCGAATGCCACCATGGATGGTGACTCTCCCACCTCCCTGGGTAGCATATGCTAGTGGCTGACCATTCTTTTAGAGAAGAAATTTTTCCTGATATCTGACCTGAACCTCCCCTGGTGCAACTTAAAACCATTCCTTCTTGCCCTGTTGACAAGCATTGTAGAATTTTTCTTTGTCACCTTTGGCTGAAGGTGACAAATGCCACGTTTGGCAGAAGCCTTTTGGCCTCCTTAATCTGCAGGCAAAGGGCAATCCCTCATGCCAGCCTTCTCCTCTGTACACTCCTTACCTTCAGTCTTGCACCCCTCTGAAGAAGCCTGACAAAACACTGAGCTGCAGACATTTAGGTTCATGGCTATCACTTGGTTTCAAGGATGTGTTGAAACAGGGCATTTAGTGATGACCACATGGCCAAGGCTTCTCAGGTGCAGTAAGAGGACTTTGGAAAGACTGGCAATGTCAAAAGAAATTGCTGTAGCATGACTTTGCCTTGAATCTCTTGAACTAACTCATTTCCTGCAGATAGGACTTATCTCAGTAAGCACACAGCAAGTAAGACAGGTACCTGATAACAACCCTATGGAGTTTGCATCTGAAGTAAAGATTGATATCCTTCTCAGACACTCGCAGAGCAAACGTGGAAGAAGTGACATGAAACAGTCTTTCTTCCATAAGAGAAGCCATAAACACCAAGTGGTCCCTTCAACCCACTGTATGGTCATAGAACCATAAATTCATCTAGGTTAGAACAGATCTTAAGATCATCAAGTCCAGCCATCAGCCTGACCTACCAACTCCCACCACTAAACTAGATTTTTCAGTGCCATGTTCACACATCTCTCAGGTATTTCCAGGAATGAGAATTACACCACAATGGGCAGCGCACTGCAATACTTGACCACTGTCTCCATTAAGAAATTCTACCTAATGTCCCATGTAAACCTTCCCTGGTGAAACTTGAGACCGTTTCCTTGCATCGTATCACTTATCATTTGAGAAAAGAGACCAACATCTCCCCACTTCCCTTTTCAGGTTGTTGAAGAGAGGAATGATGTCTTCACTCAGCCTCCTCTTCTCCAAAGGAAACAACCCCAGGTACCTCAGTCACTCCTCATAATTCTTGTTGTCTGGACCCTTCTCTGCACATACTTGAATAACTCATTCTACCCTTGGCCTCATCATTTGTTTCATGGTGCTATCTCTGACCTGGAGTATCTAGCTGGCTTTGAAGATGACCCAAAGCAAGGCCTGTATCAGAGGGAGCTTTGGACTGAAGGCAATGAGCAGACCCTCAGCGTTTGACTATCTGAACCCATATGACTCTGGGAAAGTCTGCACCCCACTGCTTTATCCCAGAGACAGGGACTGATGTTGGTGAGGTGTGCGCTTGGGATATGAAGTTTTCTCTTTTTCTCCAGCACATAAATCTGTGCGACAACAGATCTTTTATATCCAAGAAGTAGAGTTTGGAACCACTGATAGAATGTCTTGAGTACTGTCAGTTCTGTTAAGGAACCTGCTTAAACATACTCTGTCTGCTTCTGAGATATCCAGGGGTTGCAGCTGCATCAGAGATGCCCAGCACTGTGTAAGAAGCTTGTTGTTTCTAGGTGCTGAGCCACTGATGGAGATGGTCCCTCTTAAGAACATTTTAAAAATAATCTGAAGAAGAGTGGACATTTTAGACAGGTCGTAATAACCATAAATTAGACAAGATGAAACTTGTTTGGACCCTAAATGAAAAGCAAGGTTTAACTTTTCACCCAGACATCTCTCTGGCCATCGCAGTGGGGCTGTGCACTTAAATAACTGAGCTGTTGTCTTGGGAGATAAAAAAACACAGGACAGCTCTTAACCAAACCCAAGAAAAAGACTGAGTTTCTCAACTGTGCAAGCTGCTAGAATTCTCTTTCAGGATGAATGGATTGTATGCTCTGACCAAGATGAATTACAGTGGTTTTTATCTGTAAACATATTCCCATAATTAAATTTCAGAAGGAGAAAAAAATCAGATGGGCAAGTTAAACCATTTCATTTTGCCTTTGTTTTATCCCTCTGACTTTTTAAATTGTTATTATTTTAATTGGTTACCAAAAGCAGCTCGAATAATGGACATGAATTTAATATACATATTTTTTTAATTTGATTTTTTGGGGCAAATGAAACTATTACCTGACAGAAACAGAATGGCTTAGCATTAGGGAAAAAATCCTTAGGGATTTCTTGATAATCATTGTATCTTGGTTCAGACTCTCAGCCCCACACTGTTTTTTGCATTCCCCTGTCTGATTCCTTGCAGCAAAGCATGGGAAATGGGTGTGATAGTGCAGCACTCCCTCTGGCTTCTCCTTTGCCCTCCCAGCTGTGCTGCCTTGGAGCAATCTGCAGGGGACAGATGCTGTCCTTGACCCTGTCACAATTTGTCTTGCCCTTTCTTATCCACAGATTGCCAAACTCTTTGAGGCCTCTGGCATCACTTTGCCTACCACACCCTATGCCTCCACACCCCTTTCAACACAGTCCCACACCTTTTCCACCTCCACGTCTTCCTACCCCAGCTGCTACCTTGTTTTCCAACCCTTTCTCCATGTTACATGTTATCTTCATGGCCTACCATGGCTTTAGGATACCTCTTCTCATTAATTCCTTCTCTGTCTTGACATGTATCTTGGTCCCTAACAGCACTGAAATCCCTTCCCACTTCTTCAGACGCTGCTGAAAAACAGAAAGCTTTTCTCTTCAGCATTGGGAATCACCTATTACTCTTCATTAGTTGTTACTGATTACAGTTACTAAGCTGGCTGAGGACTTCTCCATAAAAGGTGTACTAGACAAAGACAGAAAGACACTGTTGTTGCCCCCAGAGACTTTTACAGTTTGACCAAAATAACCATTTATTGGGTCACTCAGCAGATCAAATACCCCACACCACAGCCTGGGTCGAATCCTTCAGATCCCAGGTGCTCATATCTGCCATAGAACCAAGAGTGTGCTTCAACAAAGTGGTGCCATCTGAGCTGCCATTCTGGAGCCAGAACCTTCCAGCAGACGATGTGTTGTTTCACATTTCAGCCTCAGCTTCCACACAGATACAGCAGCCTGATCTGTGGGGTGGGCACTTTGCGTCAGTTGGGTTAATTAAGATCAGCCAGATGTCCTGAATCATCCACAGCAATCGCAATGGCCAAAACACCTTTCCATTATTAATTATCTTGCTTTCAGGAGCTGGGATTGTCTCACTGCCTCATTATACAGCCAGCAAAATTGAGCTGGCAGGAACTCCTTTCTGGGCCCATTATACAGCCAGGCTCAAATTCAGGGATTTTCCACTTACTCATCCTGAACCCAGCCTAAAGGTCCTTACTCAGCTATTACCTACCCTTCACCTGCAAAGAATATTATTAATGTCAACAGGGGTTTCCCTAGCAAGGAGAGAACAAAAACAGAGGAAAGGTCAAATGTGCAAGGCCTGGTTTCTTTCCCAGGTGCAAAATGGACTGAGGCAATGGTTCATCCTGCCTGACTGCAGGCACATGGCAGAGACTATGAAGTTGTGCAGGTATTTCCAGAGCTTGGAGATTTTTTTTTCCTGTGGCCTGGTCCTCTCTTTTGTCGGAGTTCATAGACACTGTTGTATTCAAGACCTGATGTCCTCTGATGCTTTTCATTGCAATCCCATCCAACTGGATGGGTGAAGCCAATGGCACCTTCCAGCAATGCTGGGGAATAGGAGAAGTGGTAGGAGAGAGGCTGCAGATAAAGGACCTGTTCAATGCAATATCAAAGCTCTCCACATTTGTTCCCAACTGGCTTGGCAGTACTGAGAGATTCATATATACCTGTTTGGAGGAAAAACTGATTAAACCCTTTCCTTGATATCAATAGTGTCATAACATGACAGAAAGGACTGGTGCTGTCACTGTCCCCAGGATCCTCCCTGGGCAAAACTGCCTTGAAACTCTGCCTTACACCAATTTTCACTTCCTTCCTGTGTTGCCTCATTTTATGCCTGAAGGAAAGGCTTTAGGATGGGTTCATGCTCACAGTTTGCTGATTAGCTAGTAGTATGTGCTGATGTCCAGCTGGCTGATAGCTCCGAGACTACAGAAAGGCTCTGTGAGGATGCACAAAATACCTGTCTTTCCCACCTAGCTATTGCTTTTTATGACATCTGTAGATAGCTTCAATCCAGCTTCAAGATTCCCCTCCCTTCGCCCAGAAGAAGTAAAACTGGCCAATCTGGAAGAGGTGAAAATGTGTGGGAAGGGGGTGAGATTGCAGAATAATCATTTTGTTAAGAAAAATTAACAGGAAGCTTTCAAAAATGCGATCAAGGTAAATGCTCATGAGACCTGGGTGGGCTGAGAGCTGAGTGGAGGGGAACCTGATGAGGTTCGACAAGGGCAGGTGTAGGATCCTGAACCTGGGGAGGAAAAAACACAAGCATCAGTCAGTAGAGGTTGGGAGTTGAGTTGCTGGAAATGAACTCTTTAGAGAAGGATCTGGGGATCCCAGTGGCCAACAGCTGACCAGTGGTTGACCAGCGGTTGACCAACGGTGGACCACAGGGTGACCGTGAGCCAGCAGTGTGCAGTGGTGGCCAAGAAGTCCAGTGGGACCCTGGGGTCCATTGCAAAGAGTATGGTCAGCAGGGCAAGGGTGGTGCTCCTCCCCCCTGCTTTGGGGAGACCACAGCTGGAGCACTGGGCCCAGTGCTGGACTCCCCAGTTGAAAGGATAATACCTTCTCAGAGCACTTGCAAGTCGTATTTTCTTATAGGATAAATCCTAATTACAAGGAGTCAGTAGGCAGCAAGTGAAAAGCAGTGTCTCCTGCACTTACTGCGGAGATATACACACCTATTCAAGGACAAAAGATGCATGAACCTCCTGCAAATCTGCCTTGGACAACGAAAATCCGGATGTCTGTGCAGTAAGTGACATCTGAATTTACATGGTAATGCACACAGCTGAGACCAAATGCACACAACAAGACCAAATATGAGAGATGTATTATTCCTTTGTTGAAAAGCTCAAATGCATTTTCAGTTTACTGAGGATTTCAGGTGATAAAAGTCTCCAGACCTGTAGAATTTCACCTTGATGTTAGAGTGACTTCAACAGAGGTGGGAATGAGTCTGTTTTTACTATCCTACTTCAGAAATGGGTCAGTGGGGTGTGCTGTCAAAGTACAATAGCCAAAGAATTAAAACAGAGGTGATTCAGGATGAAAATAAAATTAGGTGAGTGCAAAGATGCTGCCCAACAAGTGGAAATGAAGCAGGAAAACTCCAGGCAGGTTGCTCAGGTTCCCCCATCCATGGTGCAACCTGCTCAGAGCACAGCTCCAACAGGGCTCTCATGAACACAATCTGTTATTCCCCAGCTACCCCACACCTCCTGCTGTTCCCTGCCAAGTGAGCCTTTGCGCGAACACAGACACGTTGAACCTAACTGCAAGCAATTAAAATCCAACTCAGATCCAGGCACAGGGCTCAGGCAGGGCTGGGCTTACGAGAAACAACAACAAAACAACAACTGCAATAAAAAACCCTAGCAGGCAAGGAGAAAATGTGGATTGCACGGGCGAAGGGCATTGGAGGGAGGGGTGGGGTCAGCTGTAGCCTTCCTCAGGGCCTGGAGCATCACATACATTCTTGCAGAGGCAGTAACCAAATCCACATGGTGCACAGGCCTTGGCAGATGAGCGTAATTTAATTGAGCGAGCCCCATACCTGAGGGGAGAGGAAACTTGTTTATTTGGAAACAAAACTTGTTTTTCTCTTTTTTTTTTTTTTTTCTCTTTGGTTTGTTTTGTTTTAGCCTCGAGGCCCTTGGAAGTCGGTGCCAAGTCAGTGTGCATGAGTCCTGTCTTTGTTTAACCCTGCTTCTGCTGATTCAGAGGCCTGAAAAATGGGAGACTCAGGGAGACCTTGTCACAGTCTACAACTACGTGAAAGAAGGTTGTGGAGAAGGGGTCAGCCTCTTCTCCTGCATGACTAGAGGAAACGGCCTCAATTTGTGACAGGGGAGATTCAGGTTGGATGTTAGGAAAAATTTCTTCTCTAGTAGAGTGGTCAGATTCTGGAACAGGTTGCCCAAGGAGTGGTAGAATCACTGTCCCTGGAGGTGTTCAAAAAATGTTCAGATGTGGTACTAAGGGACATGGTTTAGTGGAAAATATTGGTGGTAGGTGGATGGTTGGACTGAATGACCTTGGAGGTCTTTTCCAGCCTTGGTTCAATGATTTTCTGGGTACTAAAGCCAGAAGAAACTGTTAGAGAATTCGTAGAACCATAGAATCATTAATGTTGGGAAGACCACTAAGATAGCCAAGTCCAAACATCAACCCATGCCTGTCACCACAGTAGACCATGTCACTCAGTGCGACATCCTCCCTTTTCTTGAAAACTTCCAGCACTGAAAATGATAAAAATATAGAAACATGTCTTACTTCTTTCTTCCTCTCCGCTTCCCCTAAGAACAGTTTCTGAGCATTGGTCTGTGCTAACAAAGGGACATTTTGATCACAGTCGCTGTAAAGTAAGTGAAAAAGAAAACAAGTATTCTCAAAAATCCTTTGGTTCCAAGAACAGCATCTTTAAAGGAAAGCAGAAAATACCATGAAAAGCCCAGATAAACCTCTCTAGAGTTGGTAATAGAACAACTGCAATCCTATAACTTGGGCTCTCTATCACACACTTGCAGCAGATTCACACATCATGAAAGCAAGGTATAGGCTCAAACCTAAAATTTCAGAGGAGGGAAAAAGGTTGAAAGAAGAAAGAGGATAGAAGTAAAAAGTTCACAATTTGCAGCAGTGTGTTTCTAAGGGGTTGAAAGCTTCCCAGTCCCAAAGCTCCAGTGCTGTACTTTCCAGCACACTTCAGTTCTCCAGGGGCACTTCAGCCTAGCTGCACCCAGTCACAAAGAGGAAGGCTGTACGGTGGCTGTTACATGATGCTTTACAAAGAAATGTCAAATCCTCTTGCAAAATCACAGAACAGCATGTTTAATAATTCCTTCCTGGAGGTGAGTACCACAGAACTGCACTGAAAATGTCTCTTTGAAATGCTGAGCCTTTTTGGCTTATGCTGTTGGAGCTGCTCATTTTTTAACGCATGTTCCTCATGACTTGGATTTGATCTGCCCCCATCAATAGATGGGAAATGGAAGCAAGGAGGGGCTACATTGCAGGGACAAAATCAAGGGAGTCTGTTGCAAGTAACCTGTCTCTGTGGTTAGCTTCCAGATCGTGGTCTTGCTCTGTGCTAAGGTTCCAAAGAAGTGAGAGGCAGTACAAGAAAATGTCCTTATGCCAGAGGTGAGACTGATGCAAATTTTCTCTTATTGCTCTTGTAGCCTCCAGTTTGTCAGCATGCAAGTTCAGAGGCAGAAACAGCAAAAGGTACAACACACCAGAAAGAAATATATGAGTGTAAAATCAATATTCCACCCCATGGAGAATTTGGATACAGTACAAGTCCCATGTCTAGGCAAGGCAAACTTGCTCAATGTCAAGGAGAACCTAAGTTCTCATGTTCTTCCAGGTCTGGGTTTCACCTTATCTCTGCAACCAGAACACTGTCAGACAGAAATCCAGAGGCCCACAATTACGTTAGAGTGATTTCCACTTTCTTGTGGATGCAGCAAAGGGCATATTCAAGGTAATGCCAAGGGTGGAGAAATTTCATAAACAGTGCCTTTGAGCTACTCTCCATATCAAAACAGTGAGATAAAAAATTACAAATGATTCATAACTCTGCCAAGTGATTGCACAAACAGCGCTGAGGCAATGAGGCTGGAAGTGCATCTCCATTGGATGAAACATGCTCTTGGTGGGGAGGACACCAGAGAGATGAGGTAGAGTGAGCTTTCAGTAGGTGACAGTTCAAAAGGAAGATGAGATACCAAGGTATTTTTGGAAGAGAACTTAAATACCTGTGACACAGGTCCCAGCTAGATAGCTGCAGGAGCCAACTGATTGCTCTAATGAGCCTAAATTGGGGAATGCAAGAAAAGAAAACATTTGAGTCAATAAGATCTTTCAGTTCAAGAAAAGAATGGGGCTCCTTGTGCGATCATCTGAAAATGGTATGTGGTCTATAAACCTCTAGAAACCAGGGCTGTTCTCCTGCCTTGCCAGTAAGGATCAGATTCATTTGCCCACAGAGGCACCCAGCATCATATTAGGTATTGCAGGGTATCCTGCCTTTTCCGCTTGCTTTTCCAGGAAAAAAAAACCAACAAACTACTGGAAGCAGAGTGGTATCCATCAGCCTCATGTGGAGTTCTCAGATACACTGTTATGCATGAAATTGTATCAGATAGACTCATAGGATCATAGAGTCATTAAAGTTGGAGGACACCTCTAGAATGACCGAGTCCAACCCCAGCCCACAACCACCATGCCCACTGACCATGTCCCTCAGTGCCAGATCTCTGTAGTTTACGAACATCTCCAGTGATGGTGACTCCACAACCTTCTTGAGCAGCCTGTGGCAGTGTGTCCACTCTTTCTGAGAGGAAATGTTCCCTAATATTCAAACTAACCCTCTCCTGGCACAACTTAAGACCATTTCCTCTTGCCTCTGTTATCTGGGAGAAGAGGCGACCCCCACCCCTCTACAACCATCTACAGATGGATTACTGAATCCCACCCTAGATTTGAAACCAACATGGGAACTAAAACATCTGAAGCTAGGAGTCTATGTATGGGTACATTGGGATAATTTTATTGTGTAGAGGGTTTACTTTTGAAAAAAAAAATGGGCATCTAAGGCTCTGTTGACAATCTGCACGCGTGCATGATCACAGAATCACAGAATTGTAGGGGTTGGAAGGGACCTCTAGGGATCGTTGAGTCCACCCCCCCTGCCAAAGCAGTTCCCTAGACCAGGTTGCACAGGTAGGTGTCCAGGTGGGTCTTGAACTTCTCCAGAGAAAGAGACCACCACCTCTCTGGGCAGCTCCACTGCTCCATCACTGCACTGGGAAGAAGTTCCCACGCGCATTTGTGCGGAACTTCCTATGCTTCAGTTTGTGTCCATTTCCCCTTGTCCTATCACCACACACTGCAGAGAAGAGTCCAGCTTTGTCCCTTTACCTCCCTCCCTCTCCTTAAATGTTTACAGACGTGGATCAGATCCCCTGAGTCTTCTTTTTCCAAGACTGAACAACCCTAGCTCTCTCAGCCTCTAAGAGAGTTATTCCAATCCCTTTATCATCTTTGTAGCCCTCCGCTGGACTCTTTCAAGGACACAATACTCCAGGTGAGGCCTCACCAGGAGAGTAGAGGGGGAGGATCACCTCCCTTGACCTGCTAGCTGAGATGCTCAAATGAATGTGAGACATCTGCATGGGGATGGCACAGGACCTGCAGGAGGTTTGTGACCTATGGAGCAGCAGGAGGAGGCCAAGTGGGATATCCCACCATGCCTAGAATAGACCCACATGGCTGTACAGGCAGCTGAAAGCATTCCAGGTCCATTTGTTCAATGAGAAGCTACTCAGCATCCTTCCTACTTTGCCCTGGACATCCCCATCCATTGCTTGTAAGACCCTGTTGAGCTGTCCCACATGCAGGTAGACACCCACATGCAGGCACCCAAATACAGGTGTGGTGATCTACAAGTTGAACCCTACCCTAAACCATGGATAGTGATTCACTGAGTGTGATTTTTCAATGAGATGTGCTGTGCTCTGTGGAAATGCCATTTAGATAATAATTTCCTTTAGTGTCTTGTGAAACCACTGCCTGGGAGGGATCCACAAGACTCACTGAAGTCAGGATATTGCTTCTATTGCTTCCTCTTTACCCACAAGACTTGGTAACCTTGCCAGATTTGGAAATTAGACTGGTTCGATCTGACCTGTTCTTAGGAAATCCATTTCTTATCGCTTCCTTATCCTCCAAGATTTGAACAAGGCATGTTCAATCAACTATTGGAATATCTCTGTTGACTCTGAAGTTAAAAGGACAACAATGCAATCCCTTGGATTTCTCTTTCCCTGAACATCCCCTCCACTTTTTAAAGGCAGAATTCATGCTTTCCCATGGTTTCTTAAATTCCCTTGTACTCATGCACACACATCCCCTGCTGTTCTTTTGTGCACTCCAGCTGGGATGCTCAGGATCCCCGTGGACAAAAGACAGGAACTAATTGGAAAACTGTAATACTGTATTAGTTTACTTCCCTGTCCTCCCAGGCTGGAGATCAAAGACCTGTGAAGCAGGACTTTGCATCTTTGGCCATCTGAGAGGTCACCAAGCATCTTACGGGCTTGGACGCTCCTGGCAAGGGCAGTAGAAATTGTCTTATTTGCACCTAGATTCCGTGGTGATGGGCACATTAGGAACCTGTGGGCTGGAAGATTAAAGAGAGATTTAAAAAGCCCTGCCCAGTAGATAGAGATGCACACACTTTGTGTGACGTGTATGAGTTGCCCCAGATAATCACCAATGGGTCAGAGATTGCCTGGCCTGGCTCTAGTGTACTCCAGGCTGAATGCAACTGGGACCTGCCCACCCAGTGCAGCTGACTTATCTAAACAGTCTGCAGCTTGTTCTCTTCCCACTTTGGCCTCCGCTCCAAGCTTTATTGTTTTAATTGTTTTAAGCATCTGGACTCAGTTAACCTTTTAATTTTTCTTTCTTTCTTTTTGGTCAATGCAGAAGCAAAAAAATAACCCTTAATATTGCAGTCTTCTGTGTGCCATTAAATAAAGGTGCCTTTTGCTGAGGGGTGCATCGTTGCAGTGATTTGGGGCAGGGTCTGCAGTGCAAGGGACACGAAGAAGGTTAAAGCAGGAGGAATCTGTGCTGGAGACAGCTGACTTACCACACAGCTCTGCTCTATGGGCAGCCAGCCCCAAGCCTGGCTGTGAGAGATGGTTGGAAAACATCTGCCAAAATCATTTTGAACTGTGAATAGTATTTTTTGGACACAGCCAAGTCCCCCTTACCCCCCACCTTCAGAGTCTTTTTCATGGAAGCATTGAGATTTCAGTGAAAAATCCCACAGAAAGAACATCGGTGTAAGAAATAAAATGTTAGGGGATGAAAGGAAAACATTTCAGAATTCTATTTCAGATTTCTGGTGGTTCTTTTTACTTTTGTTACCTTTGCTCTGGTGTGACCTGTTGTATGATTTTCCGTGGTGTGTCAGTGGTAAAAGATTCATTAGGCAATGTGACAATCAGTATGTCATAATACGGTCGTGGAAGTATTCTCTTTTTTTTCTTTTGTTTGCCTTTTCAAACCATTTAGGACAAATACTATTTAGTACTGGCTGAAATATCTTATCTTCCTTTCTAGATCAAAGTGTCTCCTGTTTGTGTTGTAATTAATAAGTAATGAAACACCTTAATTACAACACAAACAGGAGATACTTTGATCTGGAAGGGAAGATAAGGTATTTCTCTCACTGCTAAGTAGCAGCTGCTCATAATGATTTTGAAAAGAAAATAAAAATAGAATATTTAAACAATTTTGGGTCATTACGGCATGCCAGGAGTACCTGCCATAACATAGGAAGAGATAATATAAATATAATAAAATACTATTAAAAACCCATAAAATAACCAAAGAATTTCTTGAACTATGTTTTTGGAGTGAAAATTCCCTCATCTAGGCAGTTTCAAAAGTAGTTGGTTTTGTTCTGATTCCAAATGAAAACAGTAGAAGTTCCTGGGAAAATGGGAATGT
The DNA here is from genome assembly GCA_013399175.1 of Odontophorus gujanensis. Taxonomy (NCBI): domain Eukaryota; kingdom Metazoa; phylum Chordata; class Aves; order Galliformes; family Odontophoridae; genus Odontophorus; species Odontophorus gujanensis. The sequence continues at coordinate 230,809 of VXAB01008615.1, read as the reverse complement.
GTGAGCATCAGTGCCTTCTTACTTCTGCGTCAGTTCCTCTTCTTGCACTGTGAGATTGTGGATGAAGACCATCTCTGCCACTGAAGATGTCCAGTGCAAAGAGAAAAATCCCTTGAATTTTTGCTCTGGGCTAGGGAAAACTGCAGACAAGAAAATAGCTGCTTGCCAAACTCTTACGTTGCCCTGCAGAAAAGCATAAGCATCTCCCATAGAATCCTGCTACATCTTGGCCTATCCTTCTTTCTGGTCCCTGCTGGTACCTGGAGAAGTCTTCCATAACATCTTATTTATTCAAGTAACTCTTGAGAAAGACTGGAAGAACTGGTATTATGTCACTAATTTGATAGAATGAGAGGACACGGCCCCAAGTTGTCCCAGGGAAGGTTCGGATTGGTTATTAAGAAACATTTCTCCTCTGAAAGAGTGGTCAGGCATTGGCACAGGCTGCCCAGCAAGGTGGTGGAATCACCATCCCTGGAGGTGTTCAAGGACTGTGGAGGGGTGGCACTGAGGGACATGGTCAGTGAGCAATACTGGGGGTAGGCGGACAGTTGGACTTGATGTGTTTTCCAACCTTAATGATTCTCTTATTCTATGACTCTAAGTTGTGATTTAAAGTAAGCAATGGCTTCTCTATTTCAAGAGCATATGAAATCATTTTAAGTCATTACAGAAAGGAGATGAGTGCTGTGTCAAGTATTATTTTTGCTTAAAATACCCAGGGCCACCACTTGTAGCACCCCATACACTTCTGGGAAAAGCCTTTGTGCCTGTGGGAAGGTGATCTTGCTGTTGAGTTCAGTGTACAAAAGTGGGAGCATCTCCATGCTGGAGCCATAGCAATGAGAATGGCTGTAGTGATAGCAATTAGAAGGCCTAAAGGGTGTGGGGCTGGGAGGAGAGTGGAGGCTGCATCCTACCTTGCCATCTATCCAGGAACACATTTAGAGGAGCTTTTAAGTCATGACAGGAAGAGAGGTGAGACCTCCAAGCAACTTCCCCCTCCACACAGTGGCTGCAGCCAGTCCTGGTTACATCCTCTTTCTCCTGAGTGCCTCACGATTTGGTAATGATTAGCATTCATTGGTCTTACAATATAAAATTACCTTTAGGAAATCGCTCATCCATCACTTCCAGGTTTCTTCCAGAAATTCAGTCAGAAATTTGTACAGAAATAAACATTTTCCAAGAGAAAAGGAAATAAGCCAAGCCAACCTCAGCCAAGTTAAGCCAAACCATTTTTTATTTTTTATTTCTTTTGACAATCTTTAATAATGTGATGCTAACAGGAGGTGGAATTGTGCAAACATATACCTAAAAGAAAAGTAAAAATTGTAGCAGGATGGGGATCACAGTAAAAGGTGATCAACTGAACTTTGGGTACAACTTAACTAACCGATTCAACTGACTACAACTTCAATTTAACTAAAATTTAGCCTTTATTTTGCAGCAGAACTGTTTTCTAACAAAGCAGTGCTAGGATGAGCTTGCAAGTGAGGCTGGAGACGATGATTCCTTTCACACTAATTCTCCACCAGTTGATAAAACGTATTTGGCATGGTCACTGGGAAGAAGTATCCTCATGCCATGAATAGATGATAACACCTAGATCTGCATAAAATCAGGTGGGTGGGACTAGCAGATAAGGAATAGGTATACCTTACCCTACGTTCTAAAATTCATCTGTAAGTGGTAATATTTGTAGTGTTATCTGCTGAAGGATTCTTCTTTGCTTGATTTAAATTTATATGTATATATTTTTTGGCTACTGAACTCATATTGTGGCATGCAGGTTAAAATCTGCTGTTTAGTCTGGGGATTGGGCTCTCCTGTCTCATGGAGTTACAGTTGAAGGCTTTTCATGTCATGGTTCACTTGAACTCTTTAGCTCGTCCCACCCCAGGCTTATTCCTTGGCTCTGATATCAGCAACAAATACAAAGTGCCTATTTTTGCATACATTAGAAGTTTGATGCCTGTACTAAGGAAGCGGTTACAGCTCCTCTTCCACCTACTCTGGAAAGATTCCTAGTAATGAATACTTTTCCATGTATGAATGTCTTTATTTTCCTTTTTTGGCTTCTTCCCAGCTTCTTTAAATACTGATTTTCCTAAAACATGATGTCTCTTGTATAACTCTGTCATGCCTGTCTTTATTTTCCACATGAAGTACTAATCCATGTGAGCATTATCAGACATATAATGGTTGACCGCCTTGGCCAGTATAGCAGTTAATGCACTTTAATGAGTTAATAGTTTTCTTTGGTCTACGTTTATTTCTTGAACGGTTGTGAGAGTAAAGGCCATCACACTGCGGAGTACTGTGCACTGAACTGGGACCCTCCTAAGAGCAATACATTTACTACCTACTGCTCAAAGTCCAGAATCCAGAATAAGAGATTTTGACTGTCCAACAGTAGCACCTGTGGATTGAATGACTAAGACATGAAGAAACTCAAAATGATTTAAAAAAATAATAATCTGTTGTTCAGAGAGTACTCATTCCCCTAATGGAACAATTCATTCTGAATTTCCTCTGAAGTTTATAGTGTAACTGTGCAAATATATATAACCATAATTCAGTGACAGAGTCAGCATCTTACATCTGACTGAGAAAAGTAGATTCCTTATTCCTAGGAAAATTCAGAAATTTCGAACTAAATTGAGAAAATAAGAAACCAGTCCAATTCTTAAGTCCAGACAGATAAAACAAACAAACAAACAAACAAAAATCCCAGTAATATAAATATATCATTTTGATGATACAGAAACATTTTCCTTCAAGGAGTGAGGTCATCATATGATCTGATAACATCAAAGCAGTATTTTAAACCCAGCCTGCTAAAGTATGACACATATCAGTAACAACAGTATATTAACATGAATATGTGTCAAAATGTTACGGATAATAAATTCAAGATGGGCCTGTTCAAAAACAAACAAAATAAAATTATTTAATTCTTTTCAGTCATTTCAATATTATGAAGAGAAAGCAACCAACAACTCTCTTCAAGATTCCTATTAAAAATTCCAGTAAACACTAGACTAAGTAAAATGGTATTTTCTTATGGCAAGATGTCTTTGTCAGTATTTTTGGTGCAGCTTGATTGTTTTCTGCAGGTCCTTATCAGGAAGACATAACTCCCTTTGACTATTTTCTGTAATTTTATTAGCATTTGATTTCTTTTTCTGCTTCAGAAACCTCAGGCAGAACATATCCCAGCCCCAGCTACTCAACTGTAAGGACTAAATCTTAAATGAGTCCAACTGAAATAAAAAGCGGCGTCAACTTTTCATTTCCAGGGAGGAACATTTTGACTTGGCCTCCTGTGCAGGTCCCAGATCATCATGAGGGCTCTTCAGGGTCCTTCCTACATCTCTCTGTGGTTGTGTTTCTTCATGAACCACAGCCAAAGACACCCCCTTCCCCTCGATGAGTGGTGGCAAGGGTTGGGGGCCTGGTGCAGCGGGCAAAAAGAAGTCCTTGTTTGCTGAGGGCTGATGGCTGCGAACTAACTTAGTTGATGGAAAGTGCTATTGGAGCAGAATGGAGCCGTTTATGAAATCAAGACACATTTCTAGCTTGCAGTCATGCATCTTGCTGGTTTGGTCCCCCTCGCTACAGCCAGACCTTCTCCGAATGGTAGAGAATTATGAGTTATCAGACCATGCAGCCCTTCTCCCTGCCAAGGTAGTGATGTTTCCCACAATCTCCTTATTCTCTACTCAACTTGTAATCTCTCTCTATGCAATAGGGCCTCCAGAATTTCCTATGAGAGACAGTTCTGCAGCCATCCAAACCAAAATGAATGCTGGAGACTTAGTGTGCGGGTCCAAGAGGAGAATTAGCATGTTGCCCTTTGGTTTAACCCACAAGCAAATCTTCTTGGATCTCAGGCTCCTTTCTCCACACATAGGAGAGCCAGAATTGCATGAACCAGTATTTGTGTGGATCTATCCCCTTTGGCAAAGCAGGATGTCCTGGCCCAGCTTAAGGACAGCTTTCAGTGTTGTTGTCTTTGTTTCTCTGTTTTGATGTCTGACTTTACAAATTGTTCTTCCATTTTTTTTCTTTTCTTCCCCCTCCTCTTGTCCCTTCCCCTTTTTCTTCATGCCACCAGCATTAAATAGCTCAAGGCTGTATTTAAAGAACTGAGAAGCTGCAAAGAATCAAGTAGGATAATGGGAAGAAAGGCTCAATGGTTCCCCAGGGACTTATCATGGTTTCTCTCCAACTGTTTTACATGGAGTCGAAAGTTCAGCCTCACATTTTCTGGAAAGGAAAAAAAATGGAGAGAAAGAAAGAGGACAAGTCGTGATGTGGGAATCTTTGGACTGTGATGAAGATGGAAGGCGCCACTTGAAAAAGCGGAGCTCTTCCAATGAGAAACAGATGTCCTACATGTTCCTAAACACATTCAGTCCGTTTTCAATTACACCAGAATTAGAGCAGTAATGAGAAACAAAACAGGGTTGTTGGGTTGTTTTTTTTTCCCTCTCTCTTCTCCTGTCTTCTTTCCTTTCTGCCCCAGATGGATCAGTAGCGTATCTCCAGATGACATCTCAGATTGCTTCCTAAAACAATGCTAATCATCTAATACTCCTAGCCTGACGCTAATCTTTTCTTTCCTCAATCTCACTTTCTTCAGACAACTGAATGCAGGACCAGCTCTACAACCTGAGCAGCTCATTAGACTTGGTGAGAAAGACTTATTCTGATCATTTCCTGATCGTTGGAAGTTCACTGATAAAGACGCTTTCATGTGTGTTATTTTTCTTAAACCAAGACTAAGATTCGACCAAATGTCTTCCTTTTCTCAGCAGTGAGATTTCTCATTAGAGAAAGAAAAAGGAAGGTGGTTTTTGTTTTTTTTTTTCCTCAAGAGTTTGCATGTTGGAATCAGAAAGTATCCTGATCTACAGTTTTTCTTTTCATTTTCCTAAAACAAACATGGATTATGCTCAGTACTTTCTCAGTTGCTCAAAGACCAGTTCACCCTGAGAAAATAAGCAAGCCAGCTCTCTTCCTTCAAACTCACTCTCAGTGCAAATCTGATTTTCAAGCCTCTTACTTGGATACATTTATATATACTATATTTATATATATATATAGCAGGCTAACCCTGCTATATATATAAGATTAAGCCCTAGGAAGTGCCAATTTTTTTGAAAGAGGGGACTGGAAATTTATTTCTAACCTCTCTGTTGACTCCTGTTGAGTGGTCACATTGGGAATCACTGCCTCAGTTTCTCTTCTCTCTCCTATATAGAATGGTGCTTTGCAGAGAACGTTTGTAGAGTGTCTTAAATCATGAATTGGAAAGGACTCACAGGGATCAAGTCCAGCTCTTGTAGGGTAAGAGTAAGGTAAAAAGTAAGAAAGGTGAGCAGTGGAGGTGGAGAAAAGTGTCATTACAAGAACAAGGTATGGAGGAAGGATCAACCTCTCTTGGCTTTCAGATTTCCATGTGGAACCATAGAATTATTAAGGTTAGAAAAGGCCACTATGGTCATCAAATCAACTCCTCTCCAACACGGAGCATGGATGTTGAGCTGAGAGTGTCAGCAGGGTTGCATTAACCCTGTGAGCATACAGCTTTTGGACCAGGACTTTTGGTTGCTGTTTCTCAAGGGCTGTGGTCTCCAGCCCAGCCCATGAAGATTACAGGCCTAAAGCTCATGTTATTTGAGGTCACAAGAATTAACACAAGGTGATCTGAAGGATCCAATTTCTCCAAGTGGAGAGATCCTCCCTACCTGCACATCAAGGTATCCTGCTAGGACTTGCAGCAGAAATCCTCTAAATCCTCATGGTTTTACACATTGTCTTCCAGGAAGTTCTGGGGATATACTGGAAAAAAATCTTCTCATGATAAAAAAAAATCTGCTAAATTCTGCTGATTTGGGAAATGAGAATTCACTCTGCAAAGCTGTGAGAGTCTTTTCTAGTGTAAGGACTGTGTTTATGTGTTCAAACAGCCAACAGAGGAATGCTAAATGAAAACAGGCTAACTCCTTGAGGACATCATTGTTGGATTCTCTGTAGAGCTGAAGCACTTTCTGTAAAGCAGCACCATGAGGGCCTGTTGCTCTTCCCATTTTCATCATACTTGAGGAGAGTTTTAAGACCTCTCCCCTCACATTCAAATCTAGTTGTGTTCAGGTTGCTGGTTCAGGATTTGGTGAGGTTCAGTCTCTTCTCCCAGGTAATACTGATAGGATAAGAGGTAACAGCCTTAAGTTATACCAGGGGAGGTTCAGGATGGATATTAGGAAAAAAAAATCTCTGAAAGAGAAAGAACATGGGCTGCCCAGGGAGTGGTGGGGTCCCCATCCCTGGAGATGTTCCAGAACCATGGAGATGACACACTGAAGGACGTGGTCAGTGGGCTTGGTGACATGGGTTGGGCTTGGTGGTCTTAGAGAACTTTTCCAACCTGAATGATTCTGGCACTGTAAAGACCCATTTCTGTTTACAGGACTGTGAAAAAGCTTGGGCAATACTGTTTTTCCATACAGGTAGAAAAATGAGTAGGAAAAAAAACAGTTATCTATTACAATAGTACATCTTTCAAGATGATTTTCATAGAATTCTGGAATCATTTGGAAAAAGATCTCTAAGATCCCCAAGCCCAACCCATCTCAACCATGCCCACTAAACCTGCTCCTTGGTGCCACATCTCCATGGTCCTTATACATCTCCTGGATGGTGACTCTACCACGTCCCTGGGCAGCCTGTGCCAGAGCCCAACCACTCTTTTGGAGGAGAAATTTTTCCTAATATGCAATCTGAACCACTTCTGAGATTTTTTATGTTTCTCCCCAGGTAAGCAGTAAAAAAATTCTATGTAGGGTTCAAGTAGTCAGGAAAAACATCAGCTTTGTTACTTGGACATCTAAAAGATATGATACAAAGTCTCTCTTAAGGAATAAAGAGCAAAATGTGGTTTTGTGGTTAAATTTACATTCTTAATTCTGCATTTCCTAGTTTCTGAGAATTCGATGTCTCAAAATTTCCATTTCATTAACCTTTGTTATTTGCATGCAATGTAAACTGCTCTTGCAGATTGTTGGAGGAAATCATAAACACTCCGGCTGTTCTTTGGCCTTTCCTGAAACCTGCTGTCCTGAATCGCAACACAAAGTCAGCCTTCATGAAAGCCTCCCTCTTTACACCTCTCTGACTGTGTCCTTGGATGTGCTTCTCATTGCTTGCAAACGAACATTAAGTCCTGCACACGAACGTCCAAACCTTGTATTTTAGCACATGTGGCCAGATGGAAGCAGTTCACTATCCACTACCTCTCCCTGATCTGCAGCAAGTTGCTATGAGTCCTCCCATTTCTGTTCACAGGATGGCTGAGATTGGAAGGGACAAAGATCTTCCAATACTCCTGCTGCAGACAAGGTTGCCAACCACTAAATCGGGCACTTGTGTTCGCATGAGATTAAATCAATGCTAAGACTTTTCACATGACGTGGAGCAATTAAGAGCCCCAACTGTTGTTGAAAACATAGGTTCTGCATTGGCAGAGCTGGGTGACCTGCAAACCGTGAGAAGTGGAACGGCAAGTTGGTATTTGCCTAATCCCATGTCACTCAAAAGCAAAACCAAATGTGAGGAAAAGATACTTAGAGGATTTGAGGCCAGGTCATTTTGTGCGTGGGTCCTCGGGTTTTAGCTCTTGGTTTTGAATTTTAGCCAAGCTGGGAGTGAGTTTCTGTGATACTAACATATAGACACAGTACATCTCAGAATTTGAATAGTGCCACAAAGTGACTTTTCCAAAGCTATGTATGTTGCATTGGAGCAGGACTCACGGCCTAGGGTAGACTGCTGTGAGCATAGCACAGCAACCCCTGGACACAGCCAACTGATCTTACTGACTGCCTGGTTCCCAAATGAATGCCTTTACACTGAAAAATACAACTGAACCAAAATAAAATTCTATGGCAAGATACGGAAGACAGACTTTAGTGAACGAGCCCCCAGCTCCTTGTACATTTCCTCCCAGTTTTAGCTTTACAGGAGATTTGTTTTGTTCTGCACTTCATTTAAAAAGGGAACAGCTCTTGGGCTGTGCTGTAAGGTGAAGGACTTTGGTTTCCTCTTCTTTTGGAGCCTACAGCTCATGCACACCTACACACAGAACCCGAAGCCTTTAGAACTCTTCCCACTTGTATTTGAAGTATCCTAGCTACCCAAGAGTGATACAACTCAGAAAAAATTGCAGGAAATACTATGAAGTAGGTGCGAGGCTTCCTGTTTTCAGAGACATCAAACATCAGTTAAAAAAAAAGAGTTCTACAACTTTAAACCATTGAGCAAATTCCTTCCAAAAAGACAAGGAAATTTGGAGATACCTTAAAAATCCACAAAACAGTCCAAGTGTGAAGAATAGCTTCAGCTATTTCTAATTTTTGTGTGTCCAAGAATTGTAATCAGGAATGTCTGGAGAAATGTGCTTCTTTTTTTTCTTGTGATTTCTTTCCTTTATTAGTTTCTCTCTCTTTTTTGGTGTGTGTTTATATGAACATTTTTAGCATGACATTCTTCAAACGTTACCACTGCTCTCCCAGAGGATATCCACCTTTAGAGAAAGAGTTGGATTAAGGGAAATTTTAGCACAAAGAGAATTAGCTATAAAAAGTTATGGGAAAGTGAAGACGAGTTGGATTTCCATTATTCTAACTATTTTGTGCAACTCATTTAATCTATATATAAGATAATGCATATATAGCTTCAGAAAACAATTAAGAATGCCTCATCAAAGCATTTCATCCTCTATGGATTTTAAGCTTGCTGGGAAAGCCAGCAACTTGGTGATGAAATTCTTTTACAAAGCAGGCAGGTTTTACATCTTAGTCAACACTAACAATCTCCCCCACCTTAGAGGATTACTCAGTTCTCTTAGCACAGTTTGCCTTTAGTGCACCAAAGTACAGCATCCAGTAACAAAGAGAGGAACTTCACTGCCCCTGGGGGGAAGCAGAAGATGATCCCTTGTGCTGCATAGCTAACAGTCAGGATTAACCTCCAGTCAAGTTGCAACTGAATTTCTATCTGAGGCCAAAAGCATTTCTTAATGCTCTCTAACATCCTTCTGAATCCATGGAGCGTTCTCAAGTTCCCATTGTTAAAATGGATGTCAAGCCCTGCAGCATCACCTCATGCAATATTCCTTCTTTGCTGTTTGCTGGTAGAATATTGCCTCCCAGGTCCAGCACAGCTGTGGCCTCTTGCTGCTCCAGGGCTAACAGGAACTGTGGGTAGTAGGCAAGGGTTTACCATGGGGCTAAATGAGTTTCAACCTTTCCTTTTGCCCAGGAGTGCAACTGATGGAGCTGCAGGTGTCCTTGCTCAATGTAGGGCAGTTGGACCAGATGGAGGTTCCTTCCAATTCAAGTGATTCTTTGATTTCTTTGAAGGGAGGCTTGATGTACTAGACAGGTAGGGATATCATTTTGGGAAGAACAAAAGAGTAATGCCTGCAGGAGCCAGATGCAAATGACTCATTGCAGTGAAGGACTGGAGTAAGGCAAAGGAAGGTGTTCAGCATCAGCTCTCTGAAGACAGGAGAGCAAAATCCACAGCCTCCTTCCATCTGGGCAGACTCAGTATCTCATCAGCACATTGGTAGGGTGCCTGGCCCGTGCTCCTTCCCAGTGCCAGAGCCCACTGTCTGCTTGGAGCAGCCCTGAGAGCATGTCCACATTTGTGCTCAACAGGCAGCTCCATCCCCATCTGTGGATACAAGACAAACATCTTTTCCTCACATCCCAGGAACTTGCTGTAGATCTCACACAAGATTGAGGAATGGCTCACAGAAAGGAGAGAGGTAGAGAGAGACCCAAGTGTGCTACTTGGGAATTCTGGGACCAATTCCACTCTACTCTCCTGCCTAACAAAGAATAGGCCCCATTTCTAGAAGAGAAAGCAGTTAATCGTTTTCCCTGGTCAAAGGTAAATGCGGGGAAAATTCAGAAACACAGGAAATTCAGAAATACAGGGAGAAAACTGCCATTTGATAATGGCAAATGCAGAAATGCAGAGGTAATTCAGAATTGCAGGGAGAAGTTTGTACTCTGCAAATGAAAAATGCAGAGAAAAATCAGAAATGTGGAGAAAAGGAATTTCTGGGTAGGTCAAAGTGTCCCTGGTGTCTGGGAGATGTAAGTTGTGTCAGTTTAGGATACGTCTTCAGTGAGAAATTGGTTCAGGTGACAACTGCCCAATGGGTTGTAAGATATCCAGAAGTGAAATGCCCTGACTTTGCAGGAAGCTGATGATGCCTTGTGGTTCTTTCCCCTCAGATTGTCTCCCTTTGTCATCTTTGTGTGAATAGGAGTGGTAGGAAGGCACTGAAGGACACTCAAGGCAGGATGGAGGACCACTCACTGGGCCAACCCCTTGGAACCACAGCTTTGCACTCAGGCAGGAGGTCTGGTATGGGATGGGGTTATTAAGAATCTGCCACTGGTTCCTTCAGCTTGAGGTTACCAAAAACCTCTGAGCACAGCAGGGAGTGGTGGTGAAGCCTTTTACCTCGTTCATCTTGCAGAGTAACAATAATTACTGCTCAGATGGAGGTAGGGCTATTGCTGCAACCAGGGCAGGAGCTTGCTTGATGTATGCCGCATGCATGCATGTGACTCGATTGCATAATGTGAATGATTAGCCCCAGCTAACACTTGACATGTTACACAGGCACTGCATTTTAGGCTATGTTTAGCAAGTGGTGGGGAATCTGCCTGGAGCTGCCAATTGGTGGAGGGAGGATCACGTGCTCCCATGGAAGGGAGCTCTTGTTCCAAAGAGAGCACAGCTAAAGCTTCTTGCTCTGCTCAGTGCCTCTGGGGAAGTTGCTTTATGATTATTTTTAAAACTAGGGCTACAGGCTCCTTCCTAGGTCAGGGTACAATAGAGCCAGGTGCTGTACAAATACATAGTAAATGACAAGGTTGCTCCAAGCAGCTTTGCAGCTCAGGCACGAGGCACCCAGGGAATATGTGTCCTCTTCTCAACTTCACCAAGCTATGGCATGATAGTGAGGTATTAGCTTTACCTCTTGGAAATCCTTATTTATTTATTTATTTATTTATTTATTTTGCAGCTTTTCCATAGTGCAGTGGAGAGCCACAAGCTTTCAGTGCCTGTTTAGGCTTGAGGCATTTCAAAAATGCAGAGTAGCTGTAAAATCTTCTGAATTCTGGTATTGCTCCGTGCTATACAGCATTGCCCATCTGGACTTGAATTGCTACTCTTCTTTTAGAAAAACCATGTCTAATTTTGATGTAATTTATCAGTGGTGGTCACTCCACACACCTGAATGTACAGATGACAGTGCAGTATATATAATGGTGCAGGGATGCAGACTCCATTCTTTTTCTACCCATAGGAAATACGGAAAATGACATACACCCAGGCTCTAAGACAGTCTGGAAAGCTGCTCCAAGCACACTGTTTTTAAATAAGTTGTGCCTGAACAGGAGCATAGTTCAGACTTCGAGGGGGTGATTCGTCTCCATGCTGTAGATGCCTAAATCAGATGTTTGTAGATGCTTCTGCATGAAGTCTCTAACCCCCCAGTACAATCATGGAGATCAAGCAGACACCGTCAATCTTATTCAGAATTCAAGCTGAGCTGTTAGAAAAGTTGTCTCAGTCATGAAAGGGCAGGGAAAGGTATCCCTTAGTGGTCATGGGAGGAAACCAAAAGGACCTCCTGTTGTAGATCATGATCAAGAACACCAGCTTTGCCCATTAATATCATCCTTCCTCACTTAAGAACTTTGAGCATTGGTTGCTCCTGGGCACTGCTTTTCTCTATTTCCCTGGTGATCTCAGGGCTCCCATATCATGACACGGATGGGCTTGAGCACCTGGGTTTGGTTTGAGCTATTAGGGTTAGAGTAATGGGACCTAGCTGTGCTTGCAAATCCAAAGGATTTCAGGATTTAATTCCAAGGGAGAAAATGCATACGTTCAAGAAGTTGTCAACAGCTGCTGAATTTCATGGAGATCCTGTCATTTATATTTCTGCATGAATCATGTAATCGTTATGGTTGGAGAAGACCTCTAAGATCACCAAGTCCAATCCCCACCATGCCCACTGACTACCTCCCTCGGTGCCACATCTCCACATTTCTGGAACATCTCCAGGGACAATGATTCCAACACTTCCCCAGGCAGCTTGTACAAGTGGTCAGCCAGGCTTTCAGAGAAGAAATGTTTCCTATTATCCCATCATGAGCTGAGGCAATGTCCTTCTGCACCTCCCCAAGGGTGACAGTCCATGGGGAGTAGCATCCCAGACTTTGATGGGATCATTGATGAGAGGAACTGGGTTCACAAGGCCTACAGTAGTACCTGGAGGTACAATGTAGTGCACTGGTGTTTTGGTGGCTCATTGCTGACTAAAAGGAGACAAAAAGAAAATCATAATGGTCTTTTCATTTCGGTCTTCTTTCTCTGGAGAGAAAGTTGAGGCTTTGCATAGCAATGCTTTGTGTCAAGCAGGTTGAATATACCTCATTTGCAGACACTGGGCATCCCTTGAGACATACCATGGAGAGCACTGCCAATCAAACCATCAGTGTTAGAACCATGAGCCCTAAACAAAGACTAAAAAAATAGTCATTGGAATTTGCAAAGTGTGAAAGAGAAAAAAAAAGTCATCGTGGCCTGCAAACAATATGATTTTATAAACGAGTTGCTTAAGCCCTGCCCTTGCTGATGCACTGCCCTGATTCCTTTTTTAATTAGCACATGAATAGGTGAGGTGAGGTTCCCTGCACAGGTATGGAAGCAGAAAGATTTATGAACCCGCAGCTGTTTGTTGCTGTTTCTGGAACCTGCCCCACACCCATATGTACACATTCAGAGCTCCTGCTGCCAAAACAGGAGAGCACGAGCAAACTGAGCAGAACGGGGTCATTTCCCAGAATGCCCATGCTGGTTCCTCCAAAATAAGGAATTGTAGCAATGTCCCCCAGCCTAAATAGGGGCCCTATTATGCATGGGTGCTGTGGTTGAAAAAGGATGCTCCCTGCCCCCCATAAAATTTACAGAGGGAATAGTTGAGGCAAAAGAGATATGTATAGATTTATAGAAGAGGAGCTAATGCAGTGTGACTGGGTGACTTACTGAAAGTCTCAAAAATGAAATTGGGATCTGAACTGGATTCTTGTTGGTGCTAGGCCAGGGATACAGCCGTGGAGTTGTATCCATGGGATTGGAGCAGGTGCCTTTGCTGTGGGGGTCTCAGGCCCCCAGTTCATGCTTTCAGTGTTTTGATTTCCATTTTTCATTCTAAAAGCCTCTCATTCTCTTGAAGCCTGGTTGAAGCGAGGACCCAAATTCAGCCAGGGATAGGTCAATACATTGCAGGATTCTTAGTGAAGGATCCCCTACCACCTTATGCTCCAGGCACATCTAGGGAAAACACGAATGGCACCAGGGCAGTAAGCACAGCAGATCCATCCTATATGGCCTGAGAGACTTGTGGAAAGAAAACCAAACACAAATAGAAGCCATCCAATCATCATCTGAATCAAGGCTTCCTACAGTCTTAGCCTGTTCTGCTCAACCTTGAGCCAAAGCTCAGTAATTTCATCTCTGGCATGCAGTGAAAGCTTTTCTCCACACTCAGGGAAAGTCCCTAAAGGTAGCTTTCCTAGAAAAGCAGCTCTGGGTTGACTGCTAAGTGAGACCTCCAGAATACCCACCCTGTGACCATCAGGTCAGTTTTCCATGCCCTCACCTGGCTGACAGGTGGACCACCACAGTGCTCTCACCCAACTCAGTAATTCAGATAGCAGGATGGAAAGGACATGGGTTTCAGGCCTGGAATGACTCTGCTCTGTAGGGTATGTCCTTTTCTCCCAATCTCTAATCATCTTCTGGTGTTTGCTGCTTGTTGACCCAGTGCCCAACTCTTACTACAGCCTTGATCCTTTAGTTGAAACGATCTTTTGTCTCCATTAGTAAATGCCTCTAGAACCTCTCCGCAGCTCTCTGGGGGATGAGGTGCTGCTGAGATCACCCAGCTTCGTTAGACCACAAAGGCTGAGTCTCACGATGGTGCCTGTGATAACCTTGGTGTTTGTCTTCTGGCTCTCTGTGTTCCCAGTACTGCTCTTCCTGGGCAGCTCTCATGAACTCTCCCCCAGGTGCCTAGGAGGGGCTGGAGCACCTTCTTACCCTGTGCTTGTCCCTGGGTTGGCATGGCACACAATTCCTCATGCTGGGCACACCTGAGAAAAAACCTGTACCTTCCATGCTCTTGTGCAAAGTCACCAAGCTCTTCTTCATATCTTCTTCCCCATGGGACCTCTAGCAGAGGACATGGTGCTGGAACGGGGCGGAATGCATGAGATCTCTCTGGCACAAATGCACCTCGCTGCTGTGTGCCACCGTTGTTGTCAACATCTGAAGCTTTGCTGCTACCAGCAGTCTTCCAATAACTATTCATCAAGGATTATTTGCCTTAATCTTCAGTTATTATTTCAGCTGATGGTGTAAGATCGTTAGCAGCCACGATGCCTTGGCAAGAAAGTGGGTAGAGTGAAAAAAAAAACCCACCAGATTTCTCTTTGCTGCTGTTTTTTCAGTTTTTCAGTAAGTAACTTCAGGCATGTGGTCTGTGCAAGGCTTCCAAGGGTTTGTGTAAGCTGTGCAGGAGGGAAAGCAGCAGTCTACCCCTTGGGTGGCTTAACAGCAGTGGCATAAGCCGTCCTGTTGACCCACACAGTGTCCTTGAGACTCGGGTGGAATGTGGTTATGGATGAGAAGAGCTCAGATGCACAATCACCGAGCTTGATGAGTCTGTCCTCACTTCTAGCTGTAGATGTCCCTGTTCATTGCAGGGGAGGTGGACCTGATGACCTTAAGTGGATCCTTCCAACTCACGCCATTCTATGATTCTGTAAATGAGCCACACCAGAGTTCCTTAGGAATCTGGGACTAGCACATGCATGTGACTACATAAATGAACCTGGGAAGGACTTTTGGACGTCCCTCTTCCCAATTTTCTCTTAAAGAAAGGCCCATTTAAATGACTAAGCAGGTTGCTCAGTAACTTCTCAGGTCAAGAGCTCAACACTTTGAAGGACAGAGCTGCTGCATTGAGGGACCTTTTAGAGTTACTGCATCTCATTGCATTTGCCTTTGCTCAAATGTCCAGGTTGTCTTCTTTCACAAAAATAAATACATACATTTTTTTCAAGAGTTTCAGAGGACACTTGAATTGTGCTCTGATGCTTTTGGGGAAACTACTGACTGACTGGGACAAACCTGGAGACTGGGTGAGCCCATATCCCAGCCCTGCTTTGTTTATTTGTACAGAGTTGGCCTCAGGCACTGCGCTCATGAACTCTACCAAGGGATAGAGCCTTAGGCCTGAGCCTTTCACCAGAGGTTGCTGCTCACCCAGTGGTATGTGTGGTGTGACTGCTCCTTGCCTGTTGCACCTTGCAGCTTATACTGATGCAAGCCGGAGTCATGCAGGCTCAAGTAAATGGATTCTTCCAAGAACTCAAGATTGCAAGGTTTGCTCT
This sequence comes from Odontophorus gujanensis, assembly GCA_013399175.1. Classification (NCBI taxonomy): domain Eukaryota; kingdom Metazoa; phylum Chordata; class Aves; order Galliformes; family Odontophoridae; genus Odontophorus; species Odontophorus gujanensis. The sequence continues at coordinate 215,252 of VXAB01008615.1, read as the reverse complement.
CTGTTTGCAGGACAAGAAGGATGGATGGTGAAGTAAATCCTTTTATCATGCCAGCATAACTCCCTGGGTGAGGTCTTAACTTGATCTCAAATCTAAGCCTGCATCTCTCTGTGTCTGTGCTGTTCCAGGACAGATTGACACTGCTTCAATAGTTTGCACACCACAGCCCTCAATACAGCAAGGACATGCCATGTGCCTGCTGAAAAATCCTGACAAGCTGTGGCAACACCAGAAATACAAATCAAACAATGAATGTAACAATCTCTAATGCTTTACAGGCTGATGTAAAAATGACCTGCTGCAAAGGGGGCATGATTTGGTGGACTTGGTGGGGATGGCTTGACGGTTCTTAGTGGTACTTGATCTCAGTGGTACTTTCCAACCTTAATGATTCTGTAATTCTATCATTTTGTGAATAAAACACATGCCACGTTTTCTGCCCCATGGCCCATTCTCTACAACCTCCACGTACCACCACATGCACAAAGACAAATTGCTCCACTGAAGGACCAGCACCAATCCACCTTGCTGCTTCCCAGGAAGTTTTAAGACAGGAAAGCTCCTCACAGTGCTCAACAGGCAGACATGTGGGCAATGGAACCTATGGGTCTGGGAGCACAGAGGTGTGGTCCAAGCAAACAACTATTTGAAATAATCTTAATTTTTTTTTTTACTGGCTCTATGGCCCCCTCCAGAGACACAGAAGGGGAAGAAGGCTTTACCAGATTTATTTCTCCAAGAACAGAAGATTTACTCACGCTTGGCTCTTTTTCAGGTGTCATAAATTGAGTCCACTATCTTTTCACAGATTGTCTTTCTGGATTTATCAGTAGGGACTTTACGGTTCAGAGCACCCCAGCCCCCCCTTCCAGCAACCTGAATGCCAAGCCTAGGGTACAGCCTGTGTTTATAAATATGCGTATCGGTTACATTAATGGAAACTGATTTATTACACAAATAAGAGACTTCATCAATTTTCATCTGGACCTCTTTCAATGGGACATAAATTACACTGTTGCTACTGGGTTTGGATTTCTAAGTGGATTTATCGGAGCAGGGACTTTGCTCATTTATTTTATAGCTCTCCTTGTCTGCGGAGTAATTATAGTTTCGAAGTTTTTCTCCCTCCCTTTTTCTCCCTTTATATATCAGCACTCGATGGTATTTGGGGGAGCGAGGTCAGGCAGTGCTTGGAAAGTGCTAACGCCACTTGGGCTACCTGCAAAAGTGACCAAGTGTATGAAATGGTGACATGGGGTATGTTGCACTAGACCTCAAAACAGAGACTGACAGCAAAATTGGTGGCGTTTGGAGAAGGTTTTGCCTACTGATCCCTTTTAGGAAGCTGTCCCTTTGCTGGTTGTTATCACTGGAGGGTAAACCCAAGCCATTGTATGATTCTGAGATTCTCCTACTAGAGTATCTGTAAAAAGCAGATGGAAGTAGAATCCATTGAGCTGTCTAGGTGAGCATGTCCACTACTTCAACAGCTCACAAACTGCTCCTGTTTAAACACCTATAGCTTTGTTTAAATGTGTTCAATGCTGTGAGGCACCTTGCAACACAATGGGGTTGATGCCTGGATTGGGACCATTAGCAGAAGAATGCGGCTGCTCCTTCCCAAAGACGATGTGACACAGGGCAGCCTGCAGATCACCCCAGTCCTTTTTGTGCACGTGGGTCTGAGCAAAGCCCTGACTGCCCAGAGCAGGAGGTGATGGCTCATCCCGGGGCCAGCCTGAAAGATGGAGAGCAGGAGAGAAGCCTTTAACCCTTCCCGCTGTCCTCAGCCTCCTCACGCACCCTCTTCCCCATCTGCATGCCCTGAACTGCTGCCCAGAACACTTTCTTCTGCAACTCGTTTCTGGAGCCTCGAGAAAGTGAGCCAAAGGCTTGCCTAGTTTTTGTTGTTGTTGCTGCTGTTTTTGCCTGAGGCTGGAGCACGATCCCATGAAACAGAAGCCCAGGCTCCCAGGAATGCATTGCATTACGACACTGTGCCGCAGAGACTTAGACTATTTACATAATAGATCAGAAAGCCCAGCCAATTAGCTGACAAAGGAAAGGGCGTGCTAGCAGGGCACTCAGAGTTCACCCTAATTAAGAGCAAACCATTAGAGAGCTTGTCTCAGAATGTGAGCAAAGGAGGAAGAGGAGCACGGGGGAGGTGGGGGGGAGGGGGGCGAAGCAACGATGAATGCATGCAGCCCTATCCAAGCACATAGGGATAGATTCTTCTTAGCCATTGTACCAGGGCTGGACATTCCCACAGCTTGCTGGTGTGGATAGGGAAACTAAGGCAAATCCCTTGCTCGGGATGAGAGCAGTGGTTGCCTCGGTTGCTTGTCCCTCATCAATTCCCCCTTTGCAGTAAGGAACACTCGGGCTCATCTTTGGTCTTGTGCTTTGATGTACCACCAACACATCTTCCCCATGCCCTCCTAGGGCACGTGGCGATTCCCTCTCCATCTTGGCACAAAAGGCTGCTGCTCAGTGGACAGTGAAAAGGCCCACACACATGCAGGCAGAGGAAACCTCAGTCCCAATCACTCCTTAATTAAGTTAATTTGCTAATTGTCGGCATTTAGTCAAGGGAGGAGCGCCATCTGCTGAACTCAGTGCGCTCCTCTTCCTCCCTTAGAGGGGATGCTGCAGGTTTCCAGGGCCCACCAACCCTATGAGCCCAAATATAGAGAAGAAGAGGATAATTCTGCTACCTTCCATCTCTCCCATCCCTACTTTGCGGTCTGGATCTTCCAGTTGGCCACAGTACCTGGATGTACTCTTGGAACTTTTCAAGTTGGTGGCCTTTGGTCTCAAAATCATGACTCCTCCTATTGACCCCGAAGCACAGATTTCTATTCCACACTGGTAGCTCAGTGTGATGAGTTACCACTTGCCAGATGAGCTCTGCTGACAGCATGTGCCTTTCCAGCCCAAAAAACACACCTTAAAGCTTTTTCGTGTTCCTCTTGTCCACTGCAAGTGCTTTATAGAATGCATTTTGCATTTGAACAGCATACAACGAGTTACAGTTGTTCTACCCACAGGTTCTAACTTCCAAAACTGCTGCAATTCCACAGCTTACAGCCCTCTGCCTGAACCCTAAAATATTGCCACGTAGGGTCCCAAATTACCAGTCCACACGTACCAAGGCTCTGGCTACCAAAGCTGTAAGACTGGCTTACAAGTTTTAAGATCAGATTAAAAATAGCCAGCTTTGGATTCTTTTTCGTTTGCCAGATATCAGCTTGAAGAATGCTTTTGATTTCATATTTCCAAGCTTTGTGTTACAAAGGAAAGAGCTTTTTTTGTTTAATTTTTTAGTTTTTTGTTGTTGTTGTTCCTCCTTTTGATGTTGGATAAAACCTTAGATTCTTCACACTATCTCCTGAACCCAGCAGCTGGGATTTTATGGAGAGAACACTGACAACTGCAAGATGTCCAATAAAATCATAACAGTTGGCAGCAGTGGGAGGTTACACCCCTAATTTCTTGCCGGTCCATAGGTTAAATTAATTGGTGTCGTCCAGTTGCTGCCTGTTTTAGGACAGATCCTTCAAGGCACTCATAATTGTTGGGGCTTGGAATCCACAGACACCCTACAGACGTACCTGTGTTTGCTTAATTTTAGGGCAGATTACCACATCCTACAACAGATAGAACAGATCTGATGGTGCGTATCTCTCAGTAAAGAAAAATCCTGCCATGGTTGAACTCTTGCTCCATGTCCTTCCATAACCCATAGGACAATGAAAGTTCAGTCTCGTAATGTCCTTTAAAAGCTGGCCTTTAGGACAGCATGTCAGCCCCTTCTGGGGCCTCATGTTTTGCACAGATCACCCTCATTAGCAAGGGAAAGTGGAATAAATGAAACAGGCTGCACTCCTAGCGTGATTTTTTTTTTTAATTTTTCATTCCTTTTGGAAGTCCCCTGATTCAAACAGATCCTTCCAAGCCGCCTAGTTCATGACCGTGGAAGATTATAAAAGGGCCAGGGATCCAGCATCCCTGCAGCTCATCACTGACAAGCAACACTGTCTGGATGGAGTGTTTTCAATAAGGGATTCTTGCTTCACTGGGAGCTTGCAGAGAAACTGTTTACAACAACAGCCCCACAATTACCTCCAAATGATGTCCTTGGAGGAGGATGTTCTGGGAACCTCAAGACCAAAGCTACTGAGCTGCTCTATCTATATCAGAAATGTGAAAGTAATCAGGAGTTGCTTGGACCTGGAGACACTGTTGTTGTAAACAGATGTTGCATTAAGGCAGATCTTCCTGAGTGGTCACTCAGAGCTGAGCCAGCTTGGAAGGAGCACCCCATCCATTCAAAAAAACGAGTGAGGTTTTCAGCTCAGTGCTCTCATGCACTGTGGCAAATCTAACCCAGCTATCCCAAATGTGCTACTCCTGGACACCAGAATAAGCAGATAAAGATTATTAACAGTGTAAGAATACATGCATATTTTTTATTCTAGTAATGACAAATTACTAGCTAAGCCTGATGGATGTCCACTAAGGGTCTGGGCAATGAGACACCCTACAAGAAAGCTGGAGGCAAACGCTTCTTTGCTTCATCCTTCACACTGAATTTTTCTTATAAGGAGGGAAGAGGACAGGAGAAAACTATCTGTCCAGAAGACAAAGCACTGAAGTGAGCTCTCTTCCCTAACTACAAGATCTTAAGAAAAGATTATAATTTCTTATTTGTTTCTCTTTCTTAGCCTTCACATCTTTAAACCTTAAGAACATGCTTGGGTAATCATTTCAAGTCCTTTTCTATGGTCATAAGTGACAAAAACTAATCCATATGATCAGAGAAGCTGGTTTTCCTTCAATCTTGTGTGATTTCAGAGAGTAGCTTGGGGGAGTAGGTCAGGAGATGCCTCCAAAATGATAAGAATTTTCATTGCTTGCCTGCATAGAGGATAGAGATTTGAGTTTCAAGAGTTCTGCAAGCTGAAAGCCTAAAGAAGTCCCCAAGGCCACAGTCATCCTATCTAGAGAGTCTCTGCTATCAGCTCCTTGAATTAGGCATCCCACTTGAGAAAGGCAAGAACTTTGCAATGTGATTCAAACCATCTCTTTCCTCACTGAGGAACCCTGGGGCAACCCTTTGGCTGATGTGCCTACTTGTGTACAGGCTGTAAATTATGCCTTAATCTTCACGCAGATCTCTCTGTGGTTTGGTTCCCACCCTGTTCATCTCTCTGGGTAGGATGAGAACTGTTTGGGACATAGCTTATCCCTCACTTATACTTTCAAGGCACACAATTTGAATAAGCAGGGGGAAGAGGGAGGACAAGGGGAAGGGGAGAGGGAGGACAAGGGGAAGGGGAGAGGGAGGACAAGGGGAAAAAGAAATAACAAAAAAAAGGAAAAGCACTGCCACCTCCTTGAAGGAGGCTTTCTTCTGCCTGCAGCATCAATCTCACCAACCAGAAGAGAGAAGAGATGCAGAGTTTTTTCATGATTAGATGAGCGACACAAACGTGATTCATGGGTCAGGACACAAAGGTGACTCTAAGGATACCCTGCCGAAATAAAGGGGCTAAAGCAAGGGGACCAATGGGAAAGAGGCCACAAGCTGACGTAATGTCTGGGTAGCTCAAACCAGCTCCTCAATCTCTGTTATTAGGTAAAGACAGACAGTCCCCAGAGAACATGTGAGCTCCTTTCCCCCTCTGTAGTCACGTTAGGGACATGCCCTTTGCACTCTCACCTAGGAGCTCCCAGCACACACGAGCATCCTCCAGCACTCCAGGTTTCTTCCTCCAGCAGCCAGAATAACACAACCACACAAAGCTCTCATTGTGCAAAGAGATCCCCAAGCACCACAGCTCCAGCCCATAATATTATCTCTCCACCACCTTTTACTGGAGAGAGTATTTGATTGCAGTCAAGTAGCCACACCTGGAGGAGGTAGGAGGGGGTAAGGGAGTGCAGACTGACAGCCTCCCCTGAGCTGCAGCAAGAAAGGAAAGGGGAGGAGGGATGGAGAGCTGAGTTTTACAGTGTGGTGAGTTGCGTGGCCTCAGCTGCAGCAAGAACCCCAGGATGCTCTTTCCCTGCACACTTCAGCTGCTGACAAAAAGAAATCCAATCAACAAAACAACAATTTTCCCCCTGCATCAAACCTTAAAAGAAAGCTAAGTAGGACTGCAGAGGCTAAAAATGGCATTATATAGATCCATATAAATGTGCAAAGCCACATGACTCAAAGAAGCATCCCTGAAAAAGCCAACCAGGTCTAGAGAGGTTAGAAATGGCACTGCACAGAGCCGTATAGATGTGCAAAGCCTTAACAAATGGTCAAATAAACCCAACAAACCACTCCTAGAAAAGTCAAGCAAGTCTACCGAAGTAAAAAAAATAAATAAATAAGGAAATACAATACACTTGTGCTTACTCAGGGCCTGGGTGCTGAGGCTGATTCCCATTGCTGTGCACTGATAAAGTCCTTAGCACCTTGATGTGAATAGGTTAAGTCATCCTGGATGGAGAGAATGGAACTCTACGTGCTGTCCATTCCTGGGATCCTGAGACAAAGTATGTCCACATGCAAGGGGATCCATGTCCAAGCAGACCCATGCTGAGGGAGAATAATGTTCAAGGAGAATCATACCTAAAGAGAATGATGCCCAAGGAGCACCTGCCAGTGGCAGCTCCTTAACTCAGAAGAGCAAAGTTGACATCACAAGGCTGGAAGCCCATTGCTGGTATGTGCAGATGTCTTCCTCAGTTCTTTTTGCCCCACTGGGCTCTCCAGTGCCATGTCTGGATTAGGATATGGGGATAGAACCAAGACTGGAGAAGGCTGGTTGATGAGATAGAGCAATACCTGCAGTATAGAAGAGAGAGATTTAGTTCAATTTGGATAGCTGTGGTATATTGGAGGAAAAGGGAGTCAGAGAGAGAGGAGAGGTAGGTAAAATTGGAGGTAGATGTAGACTGGCTTGAGGAAGAGTGACAGGATACAATCATAGAATGGCTTGGAAGAGACCTCAGCCCCTGCTGAGGAGGTGAGAGATCGGGAGAAATGATGCTTTGGGAGCAGACCCTCTGAAAATATAGGAAATGAGGCCTGTTCAGCACAGAAGTCTTCTTGCTATTTGTTTGGAATTGTGTGACTGAGGAACTGATCCAAGCCATGTAAAGCTGATGGGAATTACACCACAGAGAAACTTGGGTCAATGAGGAGGGTAGAATGGGGACTGGGAAAGAAAAGAGCAACAGGTGAGTTCTGCATAAGGGTATTTCTGCGTGGAAGCACGGATGCTGGCATTTGTTACAAAACACCAGAAACAAGATGAATTCCCCAAACAGAGTTCATGGGAATGAGCTCTTCTTTTCTGGGGGTTTTGTTTTGTTTCTCTCGACCCCGTCTGTCACATCTTGTGCATTTCGTTATTTAGGAATTTTTGATTTCAGAAGATAAAGTAGTCCCAGAGGAATATTTTCAGGGAGATTATTTTAACAAGCACTTTTGTACCAGGAAATCAGTGAGTTTAACCTAACAAGCAACTACCAGACCAGGGGGACAAATAAATCTAGTTCCCACCTATTAATTTTACAGCCTACATAAAGCAGTGTTGAAGTCAAAAGTATATGTGACCCAAAAAGACATTGCTCATTTTGACACATATATAGCTTGCCCCCTGCCTGAACCCTGTCCCTTAGCCTAAATCCAGGAAGTGGGCTCCCTTTTGTAACGGATCATAGGCCTGTGTGTCAGGAATGTGTTCTACCTTAAACCAAATGTCAGCCTTTCGCAGGGAAGGGATAAGCTGATAGAGATGCTCACCCCAAACAGGGAGAGTTTTCCTGTTTTGCATTGTGTGAGATGTGTTTGTTTTATTGCACCACTCCGTGATTCAATCCAGCCGAGCCCACGCAGGAAATATTGGGATTTTGTCCTGCCAAGTTGACATCTGAAAAGAGCAAGCAGGCGAGCGCTTCCACTTTAGGAGTATTTGTAATGGTTACTGAACTATTAGGCACAGGAAGAGAAAAATGCACCTCAGAGAAACAACCGCATCCCGTGAATGGCAGTGACCTGGATAACACAGAAACGTCGCTGACTTTCATCTTTGTAGGGGAACACAGTGGCATGCAGTGGGAAAAAGAAAGCAGAGCTTTCGGCACACACATCAGTTAAAAATAAAGCACGGAGCCTAAATGAAGAGAGTGACTAACCAATGGAGTAAATGAGCACGGAAAGGGATGGATTATCCACCACTTGAAAGCATCTTGAACAGGGGGCTGGGTGTCTTTGTGCTGTCATCCAGCACAAGGCACTGGGCTCCAGGCAGGCTAAAAACCAACCCAGAATTTTCAGCCTGTGTAGCCAAGGTACAAGTGGAGGATTTAGCTCCAGTGATCCTGTCCACAGCTCCATCGTGGAAGGACATGAAGCAGGTGTCAAGAAACGTTTGATGCCAATTCCTAACTAGCTGTATTAGCCAGAAAACATACGCAGTCAAAGGGGAAACTTAAGCAGTGCGAAAGTTCATTCTGTAATCCCAATGAAAAGAGGTTTTTGGCTCCAGCATTCGAGCTCTGAGCCTTTCCCTTGGTTTCAGCCAGCTCAGGGTCAGGCCCTTGTGTTTTGAAGGTATTCAGAGCTCCCTGTAAGTAGAAAGCAGCACAGTTGGGTGAGAAGAACTGCCTCATTGGGAAGAATTTTATCCGCTCTGGCAAAAATGAGCCCCATCAGCTCCATATCCAATATCCCAAAGCTTTTTAAATTACATCGTAATGGGGACAGGGCCAGTAGCGTTTTGTAATTAAACCCTGATGCATCAGAGAATGGATTTTGATACACAGGTGAACAAGAACCTTTACATTACATGTACAACCTCTACTTTACTTGTACAAATCTGCAATTTCTTGGTCAAAGCCAAATGCATTATTGAAAACAACTGGTGTCGGGTACCTTTGTAGATTGAGTTGGAAATTCCCAGTGCTGAATGGCTGCAATACCACCAGAGCACAGGGACAGGGTATGTGAGCTGCTATGATTGCACTGAGATCCTCCCCATGAGACCCAGAGGGGGTGGTGGTGGTCTTCAGAGCAAACTTCTGCCCAAACAGGATTCATCTGACAGATGCCTAATGGTGGGGGCTCCTGGGAGCCTCAGTCTGGTTTAGGAACATGTTTGGGTCATGCAGAAATGAGCAAAGCACCTTCATGCTGAGTCTGGACACTTGCCTGCCTCTGCAGAAAGCAGTGCTTTGGGCACCTGGTGTTCTCTGCAGTCTGAAATGAAAGCCCTGGAAGAATAGCGGTCTCTGAGAGAAGAGTCCAAAATCCATTCAAAGTCCCATTTTAGATGCTGAGGCGGATGCTCTGGGGCTTGGCAGCTTCTTCAAAGCCGTGCAAGCAAATTGAGTTACAGTCTGAGGACCAAGTCCTGGGATGAGTCTGCCTTTCCTTCATGCTCCCACTCATGCTCTACTCAGCTGCCTTCATTAGGCAATAATAGCGACAGGGAAAGCAGATGGGCTCCACCCTGCAGATGGCCCCCAGAAATCTTCAGAAATACTCATTTTCTATAATTTTATTTATTCCCCCCCCCCCATCTTTTATTATGGAGGAGGAGGACAACATTAAGGGTATTACTCTTTTTTTTGTTGCTTAGATTTTGGTTTCTTAAGCTTTGGGATGTTAAGTTACTGTATGGCTTTATGCAAAGCCTATTCCACGGGTCAGAGAAATACAATGAGGCGGTGACAAATGTGGTGCTAAGCCTCCAATTCATGTGTCAGGTTCAGCTTTTTTCACTACACTGTGATTTCTGTGTCATCCTCCCTCCTTATTTATTTAATTACTTATTTAATCATGTATATTATTTCAGCACCTGGTAAGATCTCAGGTTTTCCATGCTTTAGTACCATCAAAGCTACCTGTCCCCACAACTCTGTTCCTGGATCTCAGTCTGTGTTTAGAATTGGGTGCAGGCATAGACTGACCACAGAATGGTCTGTAAAGGGAAAACCCAGGTGGTGGATCAAAGTATCTCCACTTGGGACCAAAATTTTGTTTGTGCCACTGTACCTCAGACACAAAGATCCCAAATCTGGCTGCTTCTGAGAAGCCTTCAGCCCTAAAGAAGTCTCTTGAAGACATCACTCACCTGCCCTTGCTGTGTTGGTTTCCCAGATGCAAACTGCATTCATACAGCTGTTGTTGTATACTCAGGAAACGAGTTTCTGGCGCAGCAGATTTATTTGGGCTTCTGATTTATTTCCACTTGAAGATTTCAGTCTCTCCTCCTCAGGAAAAAAAAAAAAAAAGGTTGTATTTTTATTTTTAACCAAAGAATTTGGTATAGGAACCAAGGACAGTCCTGGTTTTAGTAGAAAAGGAATCCAGTTTTTGCAAACAGAAAACCATTTCTTTTAATTTTTGAAATTAAAGCCAAACCACATCCCAAATTCTTCTACTGAAAAAAAGGTCATTGCCATATTTATTTTTCACGCAAATGCATGGGTGAAATGTTCTCTCTTTCCTCAACCAGTTGCAAAAACAGAGCTCCAAACTGAGCTGTTTTAATTTGCTCAGCTTTCTGCTGTTGTCTTCATTTCTTACTCTGCTCTACGTTGACCTCATTATCAATCTTTCTTGACCCACGGAATCATTAAGGTTGCAAAAGACCTTTAAGATCAACCAGTCCAGCCCCAATCCATCCCACCATCCCCACTGACCATGTCCCCATGGACCACAACTCCATGGTTTTTGAACATCTCCAGGGACAGCGACTCCACCACCTCCCTGGGCAGCCTGTGCCAGTGCCTGACCACTCTTTTGGAGAAGAACTGTTTCCTAATATCCAACCTGACCCCCCACTCTGGTCCAGCTTGAGGCCATCACATCTCATCCTATCACTGTTACCTGGGAACAGAGGCTGACTCCAGCCTCTTTTTGAGGCACTGCGGAGAGTGATGAGGTCCCCACTAAGTCTCCTCTTCTCCAGACTGAATCATCCCATCCCACACATCATGTGCGATGATGAAACCCCTTTACAGCCCCTGAAATTGATCCTCAGCTCTCTCTCATCTTAACATCCATGTACAGAAGTAGGGATGGCCCATTTCTTCTGCTACTGCAAAAGTCACAGGACCTTCCCAAAAGTCCAGCCTCTGCATCATGAAGGTTTCTCTCTTTGAAGGGTTCAAATTATTGGAATAAAAATCTGTTAACAGCTATCAGGTGCAGAATTAACTCTAGATGCAGAAGTCCCAGATCACAGGTGGCTGAAAGCATAGAAGGATTTTCTTGCCTTGACATTATTCTTCCCTAATGCTGGATTGTCAGGCTGGATGGGGCTCTGAGCACCGTGATTGTGCTGTAGGTGTTCCCATTCATTGCAAGGAGTTGGATCAGGTGGCCTTTGAAGGAACCTTCCAACTCAAATAATTCTATGGAAAATAAACCCTCTGAGAATTTCCTTGCACAGCTGTCCCCTGCACCAGAGCAGACACCATAGGGTCTTTCAATGGGACATCTTTGATGGCACCTTGGGCTCCTTTCTCCATCTGTGTGCATCAGATGTTTATTTCATTTTTAAGGTTCAAGTGCAGCTGAGGTCAGAAATCATCCAGGTCCAGGAACATTAAGTGTTGTTCCATATTTTGTGTTAATGCTGTGCAGATACACAAGGATGAGGGTAAGGAATAAGTAAGGAGTTTTCCCATACTCCTAAATTTCTGAATGTCTGGGTTGTTGATGGGGATGTTGGAGGCCTATGTGCAGTGGTGGGATGCAGCACTTGCCCCAGCCCTTAGTTACACGGCTGAGAGTGCTGATGGGGAGGAGAAAAGACCTCTACGCTTCCACCTCTGTGTATTCCCAGAGATAATCTCTGTCTCCTCCAGGGAAAAGAAAAAATAAAAAGCCACAAAAAAGTGCCAAATCGCCACAAGAACACAGCAAAACCACAATACGCAGTGCCCCGATGGATCATAGATTGGGTGAGGACCTTCTTATCCCCCCCAGTGCTGGAGGAAAGTCTGCCCCATGCTGCCCTCTGTTTCCCCCCGCAGGAATTGTTCCTCAGTTTATTTTTAGATACACACAGAAATAAACACCTCTGCCCCCTCTCCGCTGTGATTAGCAGAGACATGACGATAATGATTATTTGAGTTTCCTCAAACGAAGCAAGTATTCAATTATATTTTCATTCTTTGGAATGAAACTTAACCCAGTTTGTTTTCCGATAAGGCCATATGGAGAGAGGACACAGCTGGTATTTTATCCAAATTAATATGTGTCCTGGCTCAAAAACAGGTCGTGTTTGTAATGAGCTCAATCTTCATATAATAACACTGTTGAAACAATAAACGTCACTTCAGCTCCAATTTGGTGTCTGGGTTGCGAGGCATAAAAACAGTTCTGCTCTAAACTGTCAGGGTGAAGGCTGGATAAACTCAGGAAAGTTCAGGTCAGGTGAAATTTCACACACAGAGACTATTATTGGAGCAAGCAGGCTGGAGGAGCTATTACGGGGAGCATGTGCATCACTTCTCTCCCCACGGACCCAAGTCAGAGCCTCTGTGCCATTGACATATCCTTGCTCCTACAGGCAGATCAGCAATACAGCACAGGTGAGATGAGCCACTCACAGGGCTGACAAAGCCAACAAAGTCAAAGCCCTGTGCTGGCCAGAGGTCTGGCACCAAGTATAGGTGCCAACTTGGTGATGAGCACTGCAGTGGTTGTGTTTTCTTGCTGTCTGTTCCATCTCCATCAGATTTCTCCCTCGTACAGAAGCGTGAAGCCATTATGCCCACCTAATCCAAGGCTAATTGGCCCTGGCTGTAGTCCAGCCTGTTTTCCCAGGAGAGGTTCAGGTTGATTATTAGGAAACATTTATCCTCTGAAAGAGTGGTCAGGCACTGGCGCAGAGTGGTGGGGTCACCACCCCTGGAGGTTTTCCAGAACCATGGAGATATGGCACTGAGGTACATGGTCAGTGGGCATGATTATCTTACTGTTTTTTTCCAACCTTAATTATTCTACGTGTAAAGCTTTTCTGTGAGCCACAGAAATATCTGCAAACAGCCATGAGGGACTAATCCTGCATAAGACCTCAAAACCTGGCCCCTCTCATCCAACCACAGAAAATCCCTGTTCTTCTACCTATTGATGACCGTTCTCCCTTAGCTCAAATGTTCCTTTTTTAAGCTAGCAAAATTCTACTTATATAATAGAGAGCCTTATCCAAGACCAGGATGGGTAGTTGCTGCCTAAATGACATACAAGCCCTGCCAAGACATGAAGATTAGGTGTTCCTGCAACAGTCTTTGTTCCAAAGCTGGATTTGATCAACACTTTAATATAGAGCAGGTCAAGCACTCAGAGACATCCAGAAGTGTTGGTATGGGGTATCTATGCTCATCAGTGCTTACAGTACCTGCTAAAGGAAGTAGGAAGCCTTAAGTCTCTTCTGGAAGGACTTTGTAGAACCACATAGCAATGTGAACCCCTCCTGCATCATATGGATTGGATCACAAGAATAACTATGAGATGGGATGAAAATAATCAAAGTTACCTGCTGTGTGTGGGAGATACTGCGTTCACTGGATTCAGCAAGCATGGGTTTTGCAAGACTGTGTGAGACCCCCATGCTGCAATACTGGTAGCTATTTTGCCTTGAGGGGTTGCTCAATTCACGTTTGACGATGGAAATGTCATACTTTGCAAGAAATGCTGGGAGCTGGCAGCAGTCTGGTCCAAAAGACCTGTAAGCCGTCAGCCAGCCTAGCCTCTAGTTTCTGCTGCAATTTTAACTTCATTAGATATCGAACACCTATAATACCCAGAATTTCCCCATTCATTCCTAAGATAATCTGGGACACTAACATTCATGAGGTCTGTATCTCTGAAAATGTTTCTGCTTTTTATCTCTGTCCTAAGTATCCACACGTCCTTCATGGAAAGGTAAAAGCAGTCTCTCTCCCTCCTTGAACCCACTGCCCCCAGTCCAGCTTATTGATATCCGATGTTGGTTTAGACTCTATCCTAAAACAAGATGGGTCCAGTCACTATTCTGGAAAACTCTTCTGCTCTACATGTCAGTGCTCATGTGAAAGCCAAAGATCTATGGATGTTAGTTCAACAGAAACAAAACATTCCCAATGATTTCCAGTGCTGCAAGGGAAGGAGAAAGTTCAGCACAGTCACAGACAAACATGATGCCCTTCTTAGTATCGAGCTGCAGAAAAGGGCAAGGCTGGGCTGAGCTTTCCCTGGGAACAGAAACCATCAGGAAGGGTCTGAAGAGTGAATGTTTCCTGGGGATCAATGCACAGAGATTCCCTGTCTGAGAAAGGGGAGGGAAGGAGAAGAGCTGAGATCACTGCATTCTCAGTGGACTGCTCTCTCCAGGTCTGCACCAATACCTGTTTCCTTCCTAACTCACCCATCAATGAGACCTTTTCCAATGCCTGTGGTTCCCCAGCAGTAAGTGCCAGTATGACTTTTGGTTGCATACCCCTGGGCTGCTGCAGATAGTGGAGTCTTTCCTGGACAGTTGCCTTTGAGTGCATACTATGAAGAATCCTACATGCTTCTCCTGGAAGGTCCCAGTACCCCAACACAACAGATAACCTGTGTAACACAGGGAAACTGAGGCAGGGAGCAGCTGTTTGAGTAGCAGAGCAGAACTAAGCAGAAAAGAAATACAGGACATGACCATCACTGTAAAGCACTATGTGCTTTTTCATAACCCTGGTCTCAGTACCTATCAATTTCCTTAAGCCATCACCTCACAGCTGACGGCTGCTAATGCAAACAAGTTAAGGCTGTGCTTGTCTACCAAGAAACTACTTGCTCCCAGATCCTATAGCTTTTAAACCCTGTTCCCCACTCATGGAGTAAGACTGGAAAAGATATTTATGAGGAAGTCACTACTTTCTTCCTGTTTCTGCCCATTGCTTTTTGTCTGGCAGAGGATGTGGAACTCAGCCACACTTTGTTTTCTATGTAAGAAGGTCAATACCAACTTTTTGATACAGTTTGTCATTAAGTACCCTAAATGAACCTATGGATCCCTGAGGAACATGGAGGGGATAGGTAGCACCCACCCACTTAATTCCATTATTTCCAGTATTCAGCAGCCCGTTATCCAAAATCATCCATTTGTCATAGTTCTCACTAGACCATGTTCCATCGCGTTGAGGAACATGGTCTAGCGACAGCTACTGGTGATAGGTGGACAGTTGGACCAGATGATCTTGTAGGTTTTTTCTGACCTTGGTGATTCTATGGTTCTGTAATTCTACAATCATAGAATATCCCAAGTTGGAAGAGATCCAAAGTGGTCACTGTGTCCATTTCTAAAACAGCCCTGGCATTTTGCAGAGGACTGGGCCTGGCTGTATGCAAATGAGGTTATACATAAAGAAGAATTGGGGAGAAAAGAATATTGAGAGGGAATGGTTAGGAAAAAGGAGGAACAAAAAGCTCGTAGACCTGTTGGGGGTAATGGGAGGAAACCACAGATGAACACTTGGTCTTAGCATGAGCATATCAACATGTTCAGTGTTAACTGTTTACATATTTCTCCTCATTTTCCTTTGTTCTTTATTTTTCTTTTGAAACATTTACAAAGTCTATTTAATTTTGTCCCAGAGTGAATAAATACCAGAGAGATGTAGTATTGTATTATTTTGGTTGTAGAGTTGGCTATGTTACTTGCTTTAAGGTTATTTTTAAGACACAACTACAGAAAAATGCAGTGCTGACAAGCGGGAATTATTATTATTACTTTTTTTTTTTTTTAAGTGTCCTAAGGTCTTCTGTACTTGTGTTCTGAGTGTTGTCCAGGTGCCACCATCCAGTGTTTGACCCTCAGCTAGCAAGGGATGCTGGGGAGCAAGCTCATCAGAGGTCAAGGAATGGGGCTTCTTCATTCCAACTACCATCAGGAGTTTGGAATCAAGAGGATGAAGAGGAAAGGAAAAGCTATAGTTGCTAGCAATGTCTTTAAACCATGTCCCTTCCAAGTGGGAGAGGATGAATCTGTCTCCCAGCCTTTACAGCACCACCATCAACCAGCAAATGCTGGGGGCAGTTTCTGCCTCTCACACTGTGTCATCACTGTGCCTTGTGTGCCAGTTCTGGCTGTCATGGTTACTTTCCAGGAGGATCATTGGGAATAAAGATTTACCCCTTTTAAGTACCAGTTTACAAGGAAATAACAAGGAGTCTATCCCAGGATCTAACACCTTACCAAGACTGAGTTTCTCTTTTCAGCTTCATGCTACATAGTTTAGTTTGTTCCCAAAGACAGAAAAAAAAAACCCTCCCTTGATATGGAAACTAACCCAACTAACTATCCCAAACATTGCATTTCCAAGAATTTTTTTGTTTGTTTCCTGTCTACTTCCTGTTTTCAAGTTCACACCTGTGAGTTCAGTGTCTCCCCAAGATTACATGGAACATTTTTTAAGGTCTTGAATAACTGGGAGCAATGCTGGCACACTGCCCTTGTCTTCTGCCTGCTCATCCCTTTGGGCTACCATGTCTGCTGCAACAAATGGTTTCCTTTGGCCAAGCTGGAATATTTTCCTCAGCCTCTCTTATTTGGTGATGAGCTGCTCTCTGGAGTGTAGAGGTGGAGGTACTTTTCCAAGAATACTTTCTGTTGAGGTGAGCCCTGTTCAGACACCAAGTGGAGGAATGCATGTTCATGACTCCATTCCCCTCAAGGGCTTTCACTATGCTGCATATGGATAGAGACAGAGAGAACTTTGGCATGCATTTGGCAAAAATTTCCTACTGAATCTTTTCCCCGTTTCAGAAGATAGATACATGAGAAATAAACTTTTGGTTGAAATGAATGTTTTGGCAAGAAGTGTCTGTAGCAAAAATGTTCCTGTTTTTGTTATAATCGCCCAATTTGGGGGTTATAGTTACTTACAAAATCTCTCTCTTGTTGTTTTAATTCAGATTCAGAAATATGGAGGTTTTCCTCCTCTTTCCATTTTAATAAATGAGTGTCAACTTTTGCAATCATAAAGATGTTTCATAAGAGAGGAGTAATTCCCGAAAAGGCTCTGTGAGGTGGCCAGCAAGTGCAGAGCTTGATGTGAAAAAGCTGCCCCAAACATCTATCCTTGTCCTCATCAAGAGGGAAAAAGAAAAGATGTCTTCTGGTCCTTCATTCGGGGCTTTTCTCAGATGACTTTCACCAGTAATCATCCATTTTAACTTCACAATAACTGAGAGGCCTCTGAAAGGTGTTGTGTAGCACCATGCACACAAGGGTCATTGTTGTGGTGGTGCACGACAAATTTCTGCTGGAAACATACTCAGCCTAGAGTTTAATTTCAGGATAGGTTCACGTTGGATATTGGGAAACATTTCTTCTCAGAAGGAATGGTCAGACATTGTCACAGGCTGCCCGGGGTCGTGGTGGGGTTTTTATCCCTGGGCGTGTTCAAGGACCCTGGAGATGTGACACTGAAAAATACGGTCAGTGGGCATGATGGGATGGGTTGCAGTTGGACTGGATCATCTTAGAGATCTTTTCCAACTTCAGTACTATGATTCTTTGAATTTCATGCATAGGAAATGCATAGGATGCATCGTCAGCATCAAAGAATTATCATTTTAACTAGAAGCCAATGCCAACTAGTACAAGGCTGTAAACCTGTATGGTGGCAAGTCTGAAGTTAGAAAACTCAGTCTTTACTCCTGTGTTGCTCAAAAATTAAATGTATGGAGTTTCCACTGTTAATCCTGCATAAATGCAACCAGGCATTAGAAATCAAACCCACTTCTTTTCATGGACAGGCTCCAGAAGGAAGGCTCTGTATGTGATACCCTGGATAACAGGCCAGTCCACATTAAATCAATGGTTTAATTAAAGACATGCCACTGTGATTTTTCTGAGCTAAAAACCATAGCAACTGTAACTGTGAAAGCACTCAGTATCTCAACAATTTTTCTTTCTTTGTAATGAAAGCATGTCTGCTGCTAATCTGATCTTGGCATCCCATGAGTGTGGGTATGATACCTGCCCTGAAGTATTCAGGGTGCACTGTCAAATGTCAGACAGTGGCCCTTCCATCGTATGCCTTGGGGAGGCTGAATCATAGGCCAGTGGATCATCTGACATTTCTAAAAGTGCTGGCCTGTTCATCTCCCCTGGTGGAGAAATGCAAAGAGCACAAGGTCACTGCAGACTCTTGCTTCCCCTTGGTTGCATGTCATTATTCTGCTCACCTTCTGGCCAGGTCCCCATCAGACTTCAGTTCAATGCATATCTGTGCTAGCAGGGTGTCAAAGTAAGACCTCACTTCTTGGATACTACCATGTCCCAATGCAACAGCATAGTCAAGGTGGTTAGAGCTGAAGTCCAAGAGCAAACTGGAGATAAACAGGGAGAAGACAGGAAGGGAGAGCAATTTTTCCACATTCTAATGTCAACTTGCCCATTTCAAGCTCTTCCAAATAGGAAAGGAACCAGAGCTGCTTCACCTTCTTCAATCTGTATGGAGCCCAGAGCTCCCATAGAATGTCATAAGAAAAATGGAGTGGTGATAACCAACACAATGTTGATATTTGAAGTCTGGTGGGCAGATATCTCCTTTTCTGGAGTGTTACATTTCTGAGTGGACAGCATGGTATTTTTATTTAAAATACTGCATGTACTACTGGTCTCCATTGCAACATTCACCACACAAGAGTCACTTAGAACCAGACCAAAGCACTTTTTATTTTTTATTGTTTCCAGAACAAAAAGTTCACATAGAATTCTTTCTTTCTGCGTCTCATTCTCCCTGTCTCCTTCTCTCTGTTTCACCCTCAAATTCTGATTGCTTCCTTTACACATCCATTTCATGACAAGCTTGTTTGTTGTTTTTGGCTACTGGGCAAGTGTATATAGGGGATTACAATAGAGTCTCTGTTCCTACAGCGGTTGTTAAGTTACCTTAAACAAGTGCCAACTACAGTCTAAATCTGTTCATCTCTCTCTCTGTCTTCCAATATATAAATATAATATAATAAAATAATTGTTCCTGAGATTTATTTGACATTCAAGATTTCCTCACTCTGAACAAGCCAATAGATTTTGGTCTTTCGTATACATACATGAGCATGAATGATTGAAAGAAGCCAGTTCTAGACACCTACCATGGAGAAAATTCCCAGTGGAAACCACAGTGGATCCTCTCAAAAATCTGTCCCTAGAAGCTGGAAATGTCTCTTAACATGAAACCTAAAGGGCTCACAACCTCATTTGCCTTAAAAATTTCCTATTTGATTACCCAAATTCTTTCATCCCTCCCCTCCAGGAACTGTCAGCATTGACGTTAGCAGCAGATGTCTCTTGTGGATTTCCCAGATCATTTTGCACGCAATCTCTGCATTTTCAAAGTGAGTTAAAGCAAACCTGGAAGTACATAGACATCTCAAATTTGTAATTTTCAGAAAGTCTTTAGATTGTTTTTTGAACTTTTATTTTTCCCACTCACTATTACCAGGAGCCGTCAACAACAGAAACCAGCCTGGGGCCCTGTAGGGCTTCACAGCATTCACTGATGAGTTTTTTCCCATAAACAACACTGAACTGGAGGGCTTGGATGAGATATCTGCCCAGAGCTCCTTCTTGTCTTGCCCTAAGGGGATCAGTTGGTGGGAAAAGGCAGGCAGAGGCGTGGAGTTGGAAGTCAGTCTGACTGAATATGGATTTCACGGTTCACGTGGTGAAAAAGTAGGTGGAAATATATAGGAAAGATCACTTTTCCCAATATAGGAAATTAAAATTGAGTGATTATCTCATCTAGAGATTGCAACATAGGAAAAACAGAACTGGCATTGCCCTGTAGATCTATTAAAAACTTACCATCCTCAGCTTTTGAAAGTTCTCAGTCGGGCAAATGAACCATGCATCAAAGACTGAAGGATATACCTTAATATCTAGCATGTATATGTTACTGAAATCTATCTGGGCTGATCCTGATTTCTCAGGATCAGACAGTGAGAGCACAGGCTGGGTGAGGGGTTGGAGGCAGAATTGCTGCCCTTTCCATGCCTACCAAGTGCATTACCTGCATGCTGTGGATTGTTTTGAGATGTAGAACATCCTTCCAACACATCCTCAGGCGCTCCCACAGCACAGCCCTGTGAGACCACTCAGGACCACGGCCAGGCCTTCTCCTCTAACAGGTGGAATCCTCCTCTCTCCAGCATGGAGACTTGAGAAGAGTGAAGCTGTGAAAATATGATGCCAGACAACTGCTGGAAAGCAAGTGATGGGGAGTAATGGGAAACTGTCATGTGCATCATTTTTCTAAATGAAATCTTTTAAGAAAAAACTAATTATTTTTGCCCTGAGTCAAAACACACATGACCCTACGGGTATGGTGAGCTCCAGAGATCACTTTACAGGCAGTGAAGATGAAACCTGGATATGTCTGCATCCTTCCACATTCTCTGAAAACTATTCTGGCATTTCTGCACTCATATCTTACTACCTTGGTAGCTCATGTTGCAGTCAAAGACATGCAAACACACAACACACCCTTGGCATCATGCTATAAAAAACATAACAGGCTGTAACACAGCCTTAGCTTCATACTTTGAACACTGAATTGAAACCCCCTTCCCAAAGGCACACAGAAAAATGATCAAACTCAGGGTTCTGAGGCATCCAAGTCCTGTGGACTTCCCCAGCCTACACTGATGGGGTTTGTTCTGATGATGTGAAACTTTGCTCTGGGGCAGATGTTTATAGCACGGTTAATGACTGTCTTTCCTGACAAAAGAGGGACTCCACTCCCATAATATCCAGGAACTTCTGATTAACGCCCCTATCTCTGGCGCCAGCTCTTGCCACCTTACTGCATGTCTCACCCTGTTCGAGAGCAGAGCTATGGGTTTTGGGGCCAAGCATCTCTGCAAGTGTCTGAAAGGAGGTCATCCTCTTCTGCCAGGTAATAGCAATAGAACGAGAGGCAGTGGACTCAAGTTGTGCCAAGAGGGGATCAGGTTGGATATTATTTATCCAAAACAGTGGTCATGTGTTGGAACAGGATGCCCAGGGAGGTGGTGAGACCACTGTTCCTGGAGGTGCTCTTGAACAATGGAGATGTGGCACTGAGGGACATGGTCAGTGGGCATAGTAGGGTAGGTTGGGCTTGAGCTTGGAGATCATAGAGGTCTTTTCCAACTGTAATGATTTTCTGATTCAAAACCTGCTGTGCTGTTTGTGCAGCACCTGGCACAAGTCTTATCTCTGACTCAGGTGCTTTGTTGCTACTTAAACAAATGTGTCACCAAATTGCAGGGAAAGTGCTAAAGGATTACCAGACTGTTTTTGTTCAGTGATTGTGCAGACCAAAGGGGAAGGTTATTGGAAGGATTGGAATAACAAAGGCTGTTAACAGGGCTGAATTCAGTTGCTGTTGGCAGCTGATGGGGAATCGACCCTTTGACAGCTGGTGGGCTGGGAAGGGGTATGGTGCATCCTAGGGAATATAAGCCAACACTGAGACATGCTGACAGGCCAAATGAGGAGAAAGAGCAGAGGATGGTGGGCTACACCATCAGGAATGCTGCCCAGCACTCCTGGGTGTGAAGCTCGTTTGCCTGATAAATTCAAACCCAAGAAGAAAAGAAATGACGAAATGAAAAAAGCCAGTGCCAGTTGTGTGGAGAGAGCCCTGAGCGGACGGCATTGTTTTATGGTCCAGACTGCATGACTGATTGGATTTCCCAACAATATTTCTCAATGCCTAAGTGTGAGAGGCCCCTGGGAGCAATAACTTTCCTCCAACTCAGAAGTTGAGTGATGAAGCCGTGGGTTAATAGCAATTAGTCTCCACACTGGCGGCTCCCTCTGCCACCTCCATTTCTTTTTAATTTGCTGCCGGCCCCACAGCAGTGTAAATAATCCTTTGTTTTAAATCCACTGTAAATCTGCTGCTGAAGTAACTGGGGCTTGTGTTATACAATGAGGATCGTTGATTAATGCACTTGGGCAGGATGGAAGGACGAGCGTACCTGTGTCCTCCCACAGAGACTCATGGCTGGCAGATAGGAGGGGGGAAGTAGGCAATTTTATGCACTTCTGTTCTTCAGTTGCTGTGCAAGTTTTACTATCAGAGAAGTTAAGTGAGGAACAGACACTTAATCTGGGTAAAATGCAATTATCAAATGCATAATGAAAATAAACAAACGAGCCCTCCAACCTAGGGTTCAGGGGCATGTTAAAGTTTGGAGAAACTTTCTCTACGTGACGAGCTGGAGCAAGAGGAAAATGAACATCTATGCTAGCATTTCAGTGGCCACCTGAGATCACAGAATCAAACAGTGTCCTTCCTCTGAGGACTAGTATCTAATGGGGATCTCTAAGAAGAAAGGGAACTGACTCTTCAGCAGAGTCTCTGTGAAAGGACAAGGGGAAATGATTTCCAACTGAAAGAGGGGAGATGTATACTGGATATAGGGGCAAAGTGTTTTACACTAAGGGTGGTGAGGCACTGGTACAGGTTGCCCAGAGAACTGGTGGATGCCCTGCCCTTGGAGACATTCAGGTCGGTCTGGACAGGGCTCTGATGGAGCTGTGGGTGTCACCATTCATTGCAGGGGAGTGGGACCAGATGGCCTTCAAGGGTCCCTTCCAACTCAAGCTGCACTATGAGTCTACGACTTCACAAAATGATGATATCCATTTGGGAATCACAGACAGGCAGATATCAGCAGGCTGGCAATATGACAATTTCACATCTAGATAAGCCACAGATTTTGTTTTGTTTTGTTTCCTCCTTTTCCAGGGGATGTGATTATTAGAGGATCTTGTTGCAGCACCTCTCCCCATGAGCTGCAGTCTGTGAACCATACTACTATCACCACAGGAAGAGAATGCACTTTGGAAAGCGAGGACTGAGAAGCAGGAAAGCCTGAACATAGCTTGCTCATCACAAGCATTGCAAATTGGGGAATGCTTTGGAACAGCAAAGGTTAAGCATCAGCATGGATGTTGGATTTGGCACTGTAAATGAGTCTGTGTTGGCTGACACCAATGGCTGTGAGCTACCATGAATGTGTGAATACGATTGGCACTGGATGCTAATTAGAGCATGAGTCCTCCTCTATCACCTCATTGTATCGTCAGCTTTGACTTGGGCATACAGGCTTTTTATGGGGGGAGTGGGATGTCCCTTTGAGTAACAGCGGAAATCAGATCCATATGTTTAAGTGCCTGTGCAGCTCCTCTAGCCAAAGCCAACTGCTGCTTAGAGGCACTTGAGGATCACGAACTGAGAAGCCTTTTTGGAATGGGTTATTTTGCTCCACTATGTAACAATAAAGTGATGAGATATTGGCCCATGAAGAGGACAGTGACTGTTTCAAGAAATAGGAGAGATCCCTAAAATTTCCCTGTCCCGAGAGGCCATAGATGGTCCTGGAATGAGGAAATGTCACTGAACTCCCATTTTTTTAAATCAAAACCTTGCATGAAGTCTCAGGAAACAATGCCATTCCCTATAGACTGTCAGCATTAGGCTGCATGCACTGAAAAGGTGTTGGCACTGCACCTTTGTGCCATGTAAAGTATGTCTTGTGTGTGCTGGGGCATCATCTTGGGGCACGGAAGAGACAAAACTCACTCTCATGTTTGTCAAGTTTTAAAGGAATTAATATCAAAACCACTGAATGTAGACAGGCGCCAAGGTTATTTCTGGCTTACTTGTTGCTGGAACAATGATAGACAGTTTTGGTTGTTTAATGTGATTACTTTAATCCTGGAATGAAGGATCTTCAAAAGGTTTCTGTCTACATACACAAGAGAAACTTCATTCTTGGGAGGTTGAAAAGTGTGGCTACAATGCAAAGATCTGCCTGCAGATCTGTGCACTGAAGCATGTCCATCTCCTGCCAGAAGTGGCTTTCATGGTATCAAAGACTTTCACCACAGAAAAGCAGAAAGCATCACCAAGTGTGAAACCCTGCAAAACACTGTTTGACTTTGTCCTTCCTTTGCTCAGGGACAAAATAATGCACACAATAAACATTAAAAAAATATTCAAGATCCTTTTGGCTTTCTTGTGTTCTTAGAGTTTGGACTCAATGATCCTTGTGGCTCTGTTACAACTCAAATTATTCCAGGATTTTCCTTCCACCAAAACCTTCCTTGTAGGCTACACCTGTGAAATGGGTGCTGTGATTAATGGGGCTTTCTCCTGCATGTCTTGAGGAAGAAGGGGATTAATTGGAGTAAGGTACAGGGCCTTGTATTTGATTAATACATGCACCTTTTCAGCTGATATTCAGACCCCTCAGATCCTCAGTGAGATACGCAGAAACAATTGTGAGGAGGGAGACCACAGTTTCCTTCTCAAAACCCTCTCAAGGTTTTTCTCTTTGCTTCAGTTTTAAGATGGGCTCGTAGCCCCGTATAATCTTAAAAACATTTCAGCCCTGTTTGGTTCTGAGTGATGTTCCCTGTGCAAACCCCACCACGGGGCTGAGATGGATGGAGGAATTGAGAGATTCCTCTGGGTGGGCTCTGTGCCCCAGGGTCTGGCCTTCCAGAAACAGGATGTCATAGTTGGGAGCAGAAACCATGACCAGTGCTGACGTACACAATGAGAGCACTGGACAGATCGATGTCATCAGTTATGGTCTGAACTCCCCACCACAGAGTATTCTGGGCTCTTTTGGGAGATTTATTTATAACAAACACTGGACTCCTATTGTCTTTCTGACTTACTGCAAGACCAGCTTGGAAATCTGGAAAGGATGACTCTGGAAGCTATTTTTTCTGATTGCTATGGTAGATTGAAACCCCAGTCCTGGGGAGGGCCAGCACTGAGGGGATCGTAATATTTTTCTTGTAAAACCAAAGCAGAGAAATTACACTTCTTCAGTCTAAATTCCTGCACAGCACACGCCAGAGAACGTCACTTGGTAATTTCTGTGGTTGAACCTTGTCCTCGGACAACTGTCCATTTTCAAAGCATTGCATCCTCTGAACACTTTTCCTTCTGGTCTGACATTTTCCTTGCTTTGTGGAGGGCCAGCAATGGCTAGCTTTGTTTGGGCATGCAACACATGAAGGAAACTTGATTCCATTGACTTCTGCGGTTAGTTTATTTAGAAGAAATCTACTCACCCTTTTTTGAGTCATCGTTTTGACAAATATTTGACCTCTGAAGTACTTTGTCTTCTGGGCTTGACCAGTGACTAACTAATTTTTGCAGTTAACTGGAAGCTCTAAATAAATAAGGAAATAGTTTAAGACCTACGGAGATGTAACATATTTAAATGCATTTGGTAAATTAAAACTGAAATGCTATTTAATTTCAGGTCTCATGGAGACCCAAATTTTTGAATTCAGATGCATTTAAAAATGTAACTTAGAGTGGGAAGAAAATGAAAACCATTTCATTCCAAAATTTTGAAGTTCAGTGTTCTGACTGCTTCAAAGAGAATATTTCATACATCTCTTTGGGTATAATATATAAACAAATTTGGTGAAGCCAAGAACAGCTCATGAACATTTCTCTGCTGTCAGAACTGTAGGGAGACTTTGGGTTTCTTCTGACAACAGTTTCAGACAGAAGTGAAATGACACTGCAATATGAGGCTCTTCATCAGTAACCTCTCAAACGTCACCTGACTTTCATCATTTTATTTTTCAGCCAGCCATGAAATCTTCCTCTTTCTTTGCAAGATTATGCAATCTCAAAGTGCAAGTCTAATGGTTCCAGAGTTTGCACTACTGTTTGTAAAGAGAAATGAAACATTTCCAGAGTTGCAGATCTTCCTAGCATCAGACAGAGACAAATTGTACTTTCTCTTCCCATGGCCTGAGATGAGGCACAGAAAGAAAACATTATCCGGCCTCTCAGAGCTCATTCCCATCACTTTCAGAATGGAAAGTGACAATGCCCAGTTCTACCTGTTAAGGCAGAAACTCATCCAACATCAATGGTCCATAATGCTCCCCTTTTAATGGTGACCACCTCCAAAACAACAGATCAGAACACCAACCAGTTCTTTTACGAGAAGGGTAAATTGAATATCGCTATGTTATTTTTGAGAAAAAAGGTAAATGGCACTTTCTGATGGAGCACCAGGCTGACCTTTCCTGGAAAGGTGACCTTAGGCTGTACTTCTGACATTTCTGACAAATAAACCACCAAAAATTCTGTGGTGGGGGAAGACAAAGCAGCACTGATCACTTCTGAAGGTCCCTTGAATGACCTGAGGCTTGTTCCTGTGACAGAGGACTTTCTCACCTGTTCACCTTACATTCATTTTGTCATTTTTCCCTCCAGGTCTGCAGAAAATAAAGCTCGAAAAACAGGAGTTCAAGAAGGAGGATGAAATTCCGCCTACACGTCATCTCATTTCTCTATACCCTTTCATTCTTATATTTTTGCTGTTCTTTTAATATCAAATGTAAACCTGCAGTCTTCAGTTTGTCTTTCTTAAGCAGAAGCGCCATTCAGTAGGAAAAAAGAAATATCTTCCAGATGTGGCTCTCTGCATTTGTGGAAATTCTTGAAATTTCTGACCAACCCCCACATGAGATTCATCTATTTTTTAACCTGAAAGGAAAACTTCTTAATTGTTCACATCTAACTTAACCTGACATGATCTTAGTTCAACAAAGCACTTGAATAATGTGCTTAGTTTAGGCAATGTTCATTCCTGCTGACTGCTTTGGGGTCCATATAGTGTTTCAAGACCAAGCCCTTGTCTGTAATTGCCTTGACAGATGTTTTTCACTCTTGTCCCTTAGATGGAGATGAAGAAAGTCCTGTTGGCTTCTTCCCACATCAGTGATGTTCTCCTCTGCACCTCTCTGTCTTGTAGCATTATCCAGCATGGCTTGGAATTACTTGACAAAACTTGAATGATGCAATAGGTAGTTGGCTGTATTCTCAGTGAGGATATAAATGGTACCAGAAAGGACATGTAGGCTGTGCTTAGAAAAACAAATGCATTTTTGATTTCTAGAGTACTTAAAAGGATGGGTGCTCTTGAAGGTGGTCAGGTGGTCGTGATCGATAGATGCAAACATTTGCTGTAGGTGAGCATCTGAGCATCTCTGAGACCTTTCCTCTGTTTCGTCAAATAGGAACTGGCCAGTGGATTTCCATTTTAGAAAACAGGCACCTAAACATTTACATATACACCGAGAACTTCCACTCCTTCCACTTTTCTCCTCCTTCTAACCGTAGCCTGCATCTCAGTTTACCAAGCGGAGGTTGGGGTAGATAATTCTTTCTTTCTCTCTTTGTGATTTGGATTATTCGCATTTGGGGTTATAGGAAGATAAGGAATTTTTGAAAGGCATAACTTTAGGAAGCTCAACTCTCAGTGAAGCAATATGGACTCGATGATCCTTATGGGTCCCTTCCAGCTTGGGATATTCTATGAGTCTATGATTTTATTATTTTAACCTAGAAGAATTCAAAGAGAAGGCTGATGGGGAACTTGCTTCATATTGTCAAAAATCTTCTCAGATCTGGCAAGAACCTTTTCTCTCCCCTTTCTTGCTCTCTTCACTGGTTCTTTCTGTCTTCACTAGTTTCTTTTTGTAATCATCAATTAAGTTCAGATGTATATAAGCTCCTTAATTAAAATCAAAATTTAAAAAACTGATAGAAAAGTTAAT
This sequence comes from Odontophorus gujanensis, assembly GCA_013399175.1. Lineage (NCBI taxonomy): Eukaryota > Metazoa > Chordata > Aves > Galliformes > Odontophoridae > Odontophorus > Odontophorus gujanensis. Next base: position 187,605 of record VXAB01008615.1, on the reverse strand, counting down.
GCCCAAAACTCAAATCCCCTCTTTCTCTTACTGTTCTTTCTTGTTCCTTCCCTTCTTTTCTGGGCAGCAGTAATGCAAGGAATCTCCATCAGTCTGACAGTTGTTCAGACAGCCTGGAAGTTGACAGCAGAGCCACCCATTATAGAGAGTAGGGTAAAATGCTGAAGCAGCAGGGATTGCATTTACTCTTGGAGTTCAGTCCAGCTTGCCAGAAAACAAAACAAGATAGGAACGCTAGAAAAAATGAGAAACAGAGAAAAATGCAGCATCTGTCTCTGGTGCTGACTCTGCCCACAGTCCCCCTGCGTGAAGAACGCGGACACAGCAAATATCCCTGTGAGTCTCTCGGAAAAGGATTTTTGCAAGTGCTATGTCTTTGAAGGTGTTGCTTTTAGCTGCCCTTTCTAACCGTGGGCTCATGGCCATTCTGCAAAGGGTGCTGGTGTCGCCAGGCAAGCTGTGCACTGTGGGAGTCTGAAGGGGGGGGAGAGCAGAACAAACAATCTGGGATGCAGGGAACTGCACTGGATAGAGGAGCAAGAACCCCTGTCTTGGGTTGGAACAGTTTTCAGGATTAAGCAAAAGATTTCAGAAATGAGTCCTTATTGGTGGCTGATCTGCTCTCAGGAGCTGCCAATGGCAGACCATGCATATACCATGATATGACAAGGGGGTAAGTTGTAGGAACAAAGAACCATGGAATGGTTGAGGTTGGAAGGGACCTTACAGCCCCTTCAGCTCCTGGTGGTCACTCAGCAGATAAGGCAGCTCAGGACCCCATCCATGGCTTTATGCACCTCCAGGGGCAGGGCACCCACACTACACTGGGCAGCCTGTGCCAGCTTCTCACCATCACCTGAGTGAAGAATTTTTCCCCTCTTTTAGTTTAAAACCATTCCCCCTTGTCCGCTCACTATCAGGTCATGTATAAAGTCAGTTCCCCTTCCTGTTTATAAGTTCCCTTCAAGCACTGGCAGGTACAATAAGATCTTCCCAGAGCCTTCTTCAAGCTAAACAAGCCCAACTCCCTCAACCTTTCTTCATAGGAGAGATGCTGTAGACCTCTGAGCATCATCTAGGCCCTGCTCTTCACCCACTCCAACAGCTCCACTTCTTTCTTGTGCTGGGGGCCCCAGGCCTGGGCACAGCTACAGCAGCCAGGGGCAAACATTTCTCTTGGTTTGGGCTTCATGACCTTCCTGAGCCTGTGTCTTAGTTAAAATGAAGAGAGCATCGCCCTGAGGGCATCATCTCGTACTCTCTCCCATGCACTGAANGAGACCTTTCCTCTGTTTCGTCAAATAGGAACTGGCCAGTGGATTTCCATTTTAGAAAACAGGCACCTAAACATTTACATATACACCGAGAACTTCCACTCCTTCCACTTTTCTCCTCCTTCTAACCGTAGCCTGCATCTCAGTTTACCAAGCGGAGGTTGGGGTAGATAATTCTTTCTTTCTCTCTTTGTGATTTGGATTATTCCCATTTGGGGTTATAGGAAGATAAGGAATTTTTGAAAGGCATAACTTTAGGAAGCTCAACTCTCAGTGAAGCAATATGGACTCGATGATCCTTATGGGTCCCTTCCAGCTTGGGATATTCTATGAGTCTATGATTTTATTATTTTAACCTAGAAGAATTCAAAGAGAAGGCTGATGGGGAACTTGCTTCATATTGTCAAAAATCTTCTCAGATCTGGCAAGAACCTTTTCTCTCCCCTTTCTTGCTCTCTTCACTGGTTCTTTCTGTCTTCACTAGTTTCTTTTTGTAATCATCAATTAAGTTCAGATGTATATAAGCTCCTTAATTAAAATCAAAATTTAAAAAACTGATAGAAAAGTTAATGCCCAAAACTCAAATCCCCTCTTTCTCTTACTGTTCTTTCTTGTTCCTTCCCTTCTTTTCTGGGCAGCAGTAATGCAAGGAATCTCCATCAGTCTGACAGTTGTTCAGACAGCCTGGAAGTTGACAGCAGAGCCACCCATTATAGAGAGTAGGGTAAAATGCTGAAGCAGCAGGGATTGCATTTACTCTTGGAGTTCAGTCCAGCTTGCCAGAAAACAAAACAAGATAGGAACGCTAGAAAAAATGAGAAACAGAGAAAAATGCAGCATCTGTCTCTGGTGCTGACTCTGCCCACAGTCCCCCTGCGTGAAGAACGCGGACACAGCAAATATCCCTGTGAGTCTCTCGGAAAAGGATTTTTGCAAGTGCTATGTCTTTGAAGGTGTTGCTTTTAGCTGCCCTTTCTAACCGTGGGCTCATGGCCATTCTGCAAAGGGTGCTGGTGTCGCCAGGCAAGCTGTGCACTGTGGGAGTCTGAAGGGGGGGGAGAGCAGAACAAACAATCTGGGATGCAGGGAACTGCACTGGATAGAGGAGCAAGAACCCCTGTCTTGGGTTGGAACAGTTTTCAGGATTAAGCAAAAGATTTCAGAAATGAGTCCTTATTGGTGGCTGATCTGCTCTCAGGAGCTGCCAATGGCAGACCATGCATATACCATGATATGACAAGGGGGTAAGTTGTAGGAACAAAGAACCATGGAATGGTTGAGGTTGGAAGGGACCTTACAGCCCCTTCAGCTCCTGGTGGTCACTCAGCAGATAAGGCAGCTCAGGACCCCATCCATGGCTTTATGCACCTCCAGGGGCAGGGCACCCACACTACACTGGGCAGCCTGTGCCAGCTTCTCACCATCACCTGAGTGAAGAATTTTTCCCCTCTTTTAGTTTAAAACCATTCCCCCTTGTCCGCTCACTATCAGGTCATGTATAAAGTCAGTTCCCCTTCCTGTTTATAAGTTCCCTTCAAGCACTGGCAGGTACAATAAGATCTTCCCAGAGCCTTCTCCAAGCTAAACAAGCCCAACTCCCTCAACCTTTCTTCATAGGAGAGATGCTGTAGACCTCTGAGCATCATCTAGGCCCTGCTCTTCACCCACTCCAACAGCTCCACTTCTTTCTTGTGCTGGGGGCCCCAGGCCTGGGCACAGCTACAGCAGCCAGGGGCAAACATTTCTCTTGGTTTGGGCTTCATGACCTTCCTGAGCCTGTGTCTTAGTTAAAATGAAGAGAGCATCGCCCTGAGGGCATCATCTCGTACTCTCTCCCATGCACTGAAGTATATTTGAAACCTCAGGTAGGAAGAGGTGAAGGGTGCTGGGCTGCTCAGCTGCTGTCTGCGTTGGCAGAGCATCACTGCTATAAAACCATATATCTTTCAGCTCTTAACTATTCGCAGGGCTGGGCCTTCCTGCCTCGGAAATGAAAGGAGATGCGTGTTGAAACATGGGGCTCAGCCCTAGAGCCATATCTGCTGTAGCTGTGCTGAACTGGATCCAGACAACAGTATGAGAGCTCAGCATCCTGGTCAAACCCTGCTCCCTTTCCGCTCCCCTTCCTGACCCTCTTCTCACCAGACCTGAAATGTTGAACCTGTGCGCATAGCTCATGGTTTGAAGAGCTGCCAAGGGGAAGCAATACCTGGCAACTGCGTGCTGTAAAACCTGAAGTGTTTGGAGTCCTGCCTGCTGCCAAGCTATTGAGTGAAATTCTTGCAGCAAGAAGTTGGCACTCCCAAAAGAGGGTGGTTGTATAGAGCGAGGTCTGTGCTGGACAAGTTGGCCTGGTTCTTCTCTCAGGTCTGTTCTCTTGGCCAGATCCCCATGTCTTTAGCATGCAAAAGACAGTCCACAGATGCCCAGATGCTGAGTCTGGTGGACATGACACCATCTCACACATAAAGATAGGTAAAAGAAAAAGGGATTCAAGTTCTGGTGAGATATGGAACTGGGCTACTCAGGGGATGGTGGAGGAGCCACCACCTCTGGAGGCACTCAAGAGCTGTGGAGATGTGGCACTTGGGGGACATGGGTTAGTAGTCATGGTGGGGATGGGTTGGGGTTGGACTTGATGATCTTAGAGCTATTTTCCAACCTTAATGATTCTGCGATTCTAAGTGCTGCAGGAGGTCTGATGATAACTCACAGGCCCATGTGTCACCCATAGGCTCTTCCCCTCCTGTCAACGCGATGGCAGCTCAGGTTTGCAAGCTTTTCAGGTCTCTTCCTGTGTACCCTCACTGCATGTGAGGACAAAGAACACAGTCAGACCTGAACTGGTAAGCACAGCAATCCCAAGCCTTGCTACCAGCATGTAACATCTCATGAATGGGAGCTGAGATCTGCTCGGGTTGCAGTTCCCCCAACGAAATCGTCATTCGGTTCCAGTGCAATAAAGAAGCAATTGTGCATTTAGAAATGATTATTGAAAGCAGATTTATTAAGAATTAACGAGAGCAGTGTGGGAGTGATAAAAACACTCACTAATCTTTGGGTTGGGCTGGTTTTGATAATCATCTCAAATCTGAAAAAGCAGCACAGCAAAATTCTTATCTTATAAATCTGATGCGAGGTTTAATATGACAGTTATTGTATGTTTATGTATCAACTGATTATTAGAAACATATTCATTGAAAATTAACCATGTAATAGATTGTTATCTGTGACTCTGCTGGCTTAAATAAATACACATGTTTTCACAATCAATTGAGAGTCTATTTGAAATCAGAACCTGCTTTATTATTGCAATTTTTTTTTCTTTTGTAATGCTGAAGAGTGCATTTGTTTTCTCCCCATTCCTGACATAACAGAGATGTTTTTCATTCCTAGGCTGTGTATGCTTAGCCAGCAAGTCATCATAATAACAATAATAATAATAATAATAACAATAATGCATTTGATTTTTTATGGCACCCACCAGCCACATCTCTCCGACTGTTTCACAAACAAGAATACCAATGCCCAGAGAGCACTAAAACATCCATCAGAAAAAAAGCCAAACAGAGTTCAAAATAAAATGCAGCCCGTGCAATTAAAGCAAAATAACAATGCGTGCTCAGGATGATAAGTTTTCCAAGTCTCTTCTGAAAGCAAAACAAGAGGAGAGATCTGTTTTGTGGTGTTCCAGCTGAGAGGCAGAGAGAGATGGGAAATTCAGGCTGTGCAGGAGAAGCATCTGCCTGACTGGGTGCTCAGTGGGTCGGGTGCAGGATGAGCTGGCTCTGCAAAATTGTCCCATTGGGTTTTATCTATACATTATTGAGGAATACCCTGAGAGGTGAAATGCATTGGCCAGATTTGCTAAGGAAGCAGCAGTGCTTTAAGTGGTAGATGATGCTTCTTCATTCCATAGCAGTGAGAGTGGTGGGACTGATACGGGATCTCTTCTTGCCAGTTTGCAAAAGGTGGAAACCACAAGGCAGAACTGAGACCTTGCAGAGTCAGTGTTTTGGGGATATGAGGTGTGTGGCAATGCTTAAATGTGTATCTGAGAATCCCACAGGGTGCTGATGTGCAGCAGAGATGTTGCCACTGTCACCTCCAGTGACTGTAATATTTATTATTATTATTATCCAATACACAGACAGTGGTCTCAAACATATGGTTTGATTCTTGTGTGGTGCTGTGTGGATCCAGGAATTGGACTGGATGATCCTAATGGGTCCCATCCAATCAGATATGTTCTTCAATTCCAGTGCTTTTGTTTTTTTTCCTCAGACCGCTTTTAGTGAACTCCACCTATCAGGAAAACTTCTGAGAAGAGGTGGCTATGTGGGATTCTTTTCCAACGGGCTGTTTTGGATTTTGGAAATAAGACTATGAGGAACCAAACAGGGTTTCGTGGAGGCCAAGACAGGGTGTCAGGACAGCATGGCTCCACCAGCATCTGCTGTTGGTCCAGTCACTGAATTCTTGTATTGCACCTCAATTTTGCACCTAAATACCCTAAAACGACGAGACACAATTAACTGTGGTCATGATGAAGGGTGAGAATGCTGAACAGCTGGTTGATAGACCGTGCTGTTAGCAGGAAGACAGAACTGAGAAGACAAAGGATTCTATGAAGGTACAGCAAGTCCTAGAGTGGAAGAGCCATTTAGAAAACTGGGAAGAACTATGAGAAGGCAGCTGGGCACTCTTTGAGGCAGTGATCTGAGGCATAGAATTCCTTTTCTGGATTCCACAGTACATTTGGATATCTTTCCAGGATTACCAACCCACCGTGTCTCTGTTGGAATTATTTACAAGAGTCTCCTTACAATCATGCCAGAACTGGCCACTGAGTTTTCCCTCCTTCCTCACCAATAAGATGGGATCAACACTAATGTTTGATTCTTCCATCCTTTTACTGAGAAGAAACCTCAAGCAGCCAACTCAGACTAACTCACCTAAAAGAGCAGCACCTAAATTCAGTGCCTCTGCTAACAAGCCACCTCACCACTCTTTCACTTCTTCCACTTATACAACACATTGCATGAGGAAAGAGCTGATATGACATTTCAAAGCTTCTACTGTTAACTCTTCCTATGGGGGAAACCTATTTTCCTGATTTTCTTCTAGCACCAGCTCTGGATCCATGCTGCTATTTCTCCTCTCACCCTGAGACTCCAGGTCCTTTCCTCCCATGCAACTGATCTCAACTGAGGCCTGTAGATTTGGCAAACAAGGATTTATTCTAAGCCTCTATTTTTAAGTGTCTAGCATGAACCAGGCTCACTGGACCCAGGTTTAAAGTGAAATTGAACCTACAGCTCTTTACATAGAAATCCTTCGCTATAAATTTTCCCTTGAATTGGTAGACATCAAACGTGTGCTGGAAGAACATCCTCTGCTTACCTCATCCTCAGCCATCTAGCTGGGAATCACCAGAAATAATGGGGAATCATCCACCCATCTATCCACTCATCCATTATCCCCCCTTCATCTCTCTCTTTATTCATCCATTTCAATCCCCTCTGTCACTGTTCTCTCTTTATTCGCCATTCGCAGGGATTTGATTCAGTTTCTTAAGCATAGGAATTAAGAAGCATCAGGTCTCATTAGATAAGACCATAAATAGGATTAGATAGGATTTCAGGGATATCTGAAATACATGAAGGACTCAGAGCTTTATAATGCTTGGCCTATGCAAGACACATATCCTTCTGGAGCAGCCACCAAACACCACTGGGATGTCCCAGAGCACCTCCAATAGCACTAGGCATGGGTTGAAGTTACAGTTGTCTGTTGATTAGCCCTCCATAGAGGGAGCTTAGTGCCTAGCTCACAGCAGACTTGTGATGCTGGATGACTCAAGGTGGAGCTGACTCTCCTGGGAGACATCCACAGTGAGCTCTGGCTTGCACTGAAAGGCTGCTTGTGATGTTTCCTTCTGTGCAGGCCAACGCAGCGATGATCAACACGTTGCGTGGCAAGCCCAAGGAGGCTTAGCTTGGAGACAGCCTGGGCGGGAGCTTGTTCCAAACTTGTCCACAGGCACAAAAAAGTAGATGGAAAAGAAAGAGAAATCTTTTCCAGGAAACACTTGAGCAGTTGCTATCCTGTCCTTTGAAAAGTGTAAGTAATTAGCAGCTTAGCACTGGATCCCAGGTTATTTGGCTTGGATTAGGTCACTGCTCCCCCATCCTCCTCACATATGTCACCTTCTTCTCACTCTGCCAGAGGGTGGAGAAAGGAGAGGGTAATCACCATCATAAATATGTACCACTAGTAGAAGTGTTTTATAGTGACTTGGAGGAGGACGTAGAAGCAGACAGCAGGATTGCCCCTGGCTGACCCAGAAAGCAGCAGTAAAATTGCTGGTCTGCAGAGGCCAAGTAGTAATGGAAGAGATAAAGGCTAAGAATGGACTTGGACTCGTTTGCGATACAAGAGCTTACAAATATTTGAAGCGTGTGAAACACAGAGCAGGAAGAATGGCCCTGATAGCAGGTGCTGCTACTTGCTGATGTCCTCACCTCCAGCAGATCCTTCCCATGAGCAGCATGAGGAAGCATGGGGTCAGCTTCTGGTGGCCAAGTAGCTAAGAATAGCAGGTGTCTGATAGCCCATGCTGGGCTTGTATTAGCAAACCACCTTCGCTGTGTGTGCATTAGTCACTGTGGCTTTACACCAACCCTCCTGATGACTGAAAAATAAGGGATTTACCAAGGTCATTTTTTTTGTTGATAGAACTGGAAATAACGTTGTGATAATTTCTTTTTACACACACATATACTCATGTGTATACATTTGCTGGGGAATATGGACATGAAAACAAATGAATTAAGAAAACCTCTTTCTGAAAAGACCTACAAAATGTATCTGTGCACTGGCACTATGTGGTTCTAATTCTTGTTAATTGGAAGTAGAAAAATAATCCTATAAAGCGCATGTTTAGTAAAAGAGTTTCCTTGGACCTGGATAAGATATGTCATTTTGGATCTAAACATATTGTAAAGAAATACTTAAAATATTTCACAGCCAGGTTTTTCCAGCATTAAAAACACACAGGCATTTTGACTGGGCAAAACCGGGACAATCTAAAATAGAATCATAGCAAAATATGGTGATATTAAAAGCCCTGAGTTCCTTTTGGCAAAAACACTTTGACAAAGCTCAGATAATTTTACAGAACATTTTGATGACTTTTTCCCTTTTCACCCCTCTCTAAAAATAGATTCATTGAAAAGATTTCACCATTCCACCAAACTCTAAACAGGAGAGACCATTGGACTCCTGAATCCAGTCCTGCACTATAAATTTAGCTCAGAACGACAAGTGCTGCAGTGTGCAACCTCAACAAATGTTTGATTTAGGGAAGGTCATTGCCCGAAAACTGGGTTGAAATCAAAGGAAGGAAAAGTGCAAGTTTGCTGCCAGGTAAATTATCCTGACAGTGCTATCTCTAAGGTACTGCCCTTGTGGAAGAGAGAGGGTTCATTGCTTATTCATGGAGGATGTGCAAACTATGAATCAGGGGTTGCAGGAAGGATCGGTTCTCAGAAGCTGGCTTGTGTTACTAAATGCCATGATGTAGCCTGCCCTGGAGAATAACCATTTGAAAAGATAGCAAGTTGTGATGAGCCACTGCTCAGATGACTTCTGCAGAGAACCTGAGAACATCTGGTTGGGTTTGGATGGATTCCAGGCATGTCAGGGTCCCCACCATGCATGCACCAAACTGTACTGGACAGTCCCAGTGGCAGGAGGCAAAGTAATTTGTACTCACCTGCAAGAATTATCCATTCCTATGGCAAGATCTCCTTCATCAGCCTTCAAGATACAAGGTAAGAAGCCCAACGCAGCCCAATTTCTCTGAAATGGAGCTGCAGTGATTTATTCGAACTGGCGAGGTAGGCAGGGAGTTTCAGCCTGGGGGAGCATGGGGCAATGAGTAAGCTTCAATTTCTGCAGGGTGGAGCTCAGAATTCTTTTTCATATTATGCAAAATTTAAAGTAGGAAAGACACTGATTCACTCTTCCCAGCCCCAAGGAAGACATTCTTCAGGTTAACGTTAGGTGTGTCTACAAAAAGCACGGTGATGTATTAGGGGTCAGAAGACGTGTGAGGGAAGCAAACATGCACTCGCCAGAGGAGAATGCACTCCAGAAGACCTGAGAACCACAGGGAAGACCACAAAACCAAAGGACATCCCGAACTGAAGGAATTCAAAGTAAAGGAAGTCAACGGAGAGGGGAGAACTGGTTGCCCCAAGGAGTGATGCACAAGGGAACATGTAAGCAGCAATCAACTGCCAGGCACTGGTCTTCAAGTGGGTTCTTCTCTCCACACTCATGGCTCCCTTGAGCCAAGAACTGTGGTTGACCTGTTGCTGTGTTTATCCTGCCTTCCCTGCCTGAAGCAGAAGGAGATCCCTGAAGGGGAAAAGTGGAAAGTGTTATTGTAGCCAGCCCCAGCTCACACCCTGCCTTGAAGGGAAAACACATTGTCTGTCTGCCATCCAAGTTTCCTCCCTTCCTGAGACTGGCTGCGTTGGCAACAACAAACAACAGCAACCAGACAGAGACCAGGAACTTAAACAATGACCGTGGCTCTGTGGCAGATGGAAGGACTTCATGACAAGCTACACTGTTGGGTTGTTTTGTTTTGAAATTTCCAGCCCTTCTCTCCTTTTCTTCAAAAAAAGAGCACTAAGAACCTCATCGTGAGCACAGTAGGTGACCCCACCATCTCAGCCTCTCTTGCTCATTAAATCTCCCAAACCCTTCATTTATTCAACTTAGGAGCAGGTTCCCTGGGTAGCTGGCCCAGTAGCGGGGTCGTAATCCCTTCACCCATGCAAGCTCTTATCCAGAATGATGACAGCAAGCAGGAAAAATGCCTTCTCAGTGTCACACTGCAACAGGAAGAGATGATCTTGTCTTGCCCATGGGTCTGATCTCCAGACCTGAGATGTGTTTCTGGCTCTGAATAACTCATTTTCCCTCTCTTTCCATTTTTTAAGGTCAAAATTGTGTCACAAAGTACCACCATAGTGACTACTGGAGCGAAGCCCTGATCTCAGCCTCTTGCTCCTGTGACAATACGAATAAGAGTAGTAAGGGCTTTGGTTTCCAACACCCTCCCATCATCTTTCATCAGCTCTGGCACTGTCACTAGTTGCCCTTCTATTAAAGGGGGAACCACAGAAGAGAGCTATTCAGTCATAATCTTTGTGTGTCCCTAAAGCTGTTATCAATTTCCAAGCAGAGCGTATTTGCACCAGAGCCATCATGGCAGAGAAGGTACTGCAAAAACTCAGCATATGCTCCAAGAGTGCCCAGCCAGTTGGCAATATGAGTCAATCTCAATACAGAGGTAGCTTTCAGGCACATCATAACGCAATCCAAATGCTGAATCTTCCAGAAGTGGAACCAAAATTGAGCTTCAAATTTGGTACGGAGTCCTATGCCTGGTGATCTTGGATTATTTCTGGAAGGAGGGAGGAAGGAAGAAGGATGCTTGACTGTGTCTCTGCTCCTGTGTGTAGATGCTTTTGCTCCCTTTCTCTGTTCTTTCACCTATGTAACAAAGGGATGACTAGAATTAATAAACCATTTATTTGTACGTCCGCTTTAGGCAAAAGAAAACACAACCCTGGTGTGGATTTTCCAGATCAAAGAAAAAATGTATGAATCCTGTCTCTGTTACCACTGTCATTTATTATACCATGGCAGAAGGCAACAGGAACACAACTGCAAAGCTCTTTATTGCGGATTTCTAGTAGTGTTGCAGCAGGTAAATATGGACATGGCTGAGTGGACAGTATTGGTGGCAGATGGAGTTGGACTTGATGACCTTAGAGATCTTTTCCAGCCTTCCCTGTTCTATGATTCTGCGATTGTAAGCGGAAAGCAGTGTAAGGCACAGTCTATCATAGCTCAGGAAAGATGTCCAAAATCTTCACAAGGGCTAGATCTGAAACTGTGCATGTGGTTGAAGCTACATCTGCACTGAGCACCTAAAATTATGCAAGACATTAACATCCACTGTAGGCAGCCATATGACTTTTCCTATTTTGCTTGCTGTGCCTGGCCTAAGGGAAGGGTTATGTCCCCCAAAAACATGTCAAATTAGGAGTGAACAGTATTGGCAGTCTGCAGGAAGGAGTCCAGTGAGCAAGACTGTTTTCCTTGGTGTGCTCTGAGCTTCTTTAAACTCCAGACAGTCTGCCTCGAAGAGTGCTGCCCCATCCTGTCCTGCTGCTTGAAATTACCCATTCTCACCTCTCCTGGCTGCTGGCATGTGAAGTATGCTGGGCTCCTGGTGCTCTCCCTACCTTCCCAGGGACAGTGGAGGATACAAAGGGTGTGATCTCAGCCTTTCCTGTCACACTCAGACTGATAGCAGAGAGATTAGAGGTGGAAAGAACACCTATGAGGTCATCTCTGTCATCCCTGGGGGGCAATCTGGGATTGTTCCCTCGCATTTTATTATCTGGTGCTCTGTCCAGCTCAGCAGTAACATGACTCAGATCACAGCTCTTCCCAGATCTTCCCTGGGGGCAGCAAGTCACAACCTTGTGTTTCTTACTGTCAGGAAACATTTCCTGATATTCAGCCTGAATTTTCCTTTCCTTAAATTCATTCTATTTACATCTATTCTCAGACCTCACCCTGGACAACTTCTCAGAGGCTGAACCAAGATCTCACTGGGCAGATAATCTCATTTTTTGCTTCTCTGCAGGCCAAAATGCCCTCCTGTGGGTGCCTGGTCTGTACCTGGGGCTCCTACATACAAAGTCAATGATAATCGTTACTACTGAGAATATGAAACATTGCCTTGGATTGGCTCCAGAGACAGAAATGATAAAAATTCCCTTGTGAGAGCAGAACCATAGCAGTCCGTGGCTAATGGGGAGTCCATGGTAATTAAGGAAAATTAGTCAGAGAAGTCCACGCGTGCATGTGTGCATATATGCACAGAGACCTTCATCAGCTCCTTGGAACAAGGTTCTAAGGAAACATTAAAGAGCAGTTGTGTGTTTTCCCATGAGTGAACTGTGGTTTGGATGCAGAAACTGCTTCTGTTCTGCATACTTCTATGTTTCTAGCAATTAGTAGAAAGACCTTCCATCACAGCCCTGATTGCAACTCCAGCATGCCACGAAGGACGCTGGGTGGCAAAGGCTGGGCATTCCCTGAGCAAACAGGGTCCACCCAGGATCTCCTAATTAGCTCTTATTACTCCAGGGATGTTCATACCATGCTACATTAGGAGCAGTTTCTTTCTTGCTGGGGAAACACATGGGCATCTGGACTAGAAAGTTTGCAGGGTGTATGAACTCAAAGGGAAAATCTGTGTTAAGCAGACTGCTCCAGGCACTTGCAGTGCACTGTGTGCACTGAGTAAGAAAATAGGCTGCCTGGATTAATGGGCATGCAAGGCAGCAGGGAATATAGGTTTGCAAGAGAGCTCAGGAAGTCACCTAGAACTTCTGTCTCCAAAAAGAACCAGCAATGGCATCCTCCAAGGAGTTCAAGGTGTTCAAAGCCAGGCTGGATAGGACCCTGGGCAATATGATTGAGTACCTGATTTAGTGTCTGACCACCCTGACCATGGCAGAGGATTGGAACTATATGAACTTTGAGGTCCCTTCTAACCCAGCCGTTCTGTGATTCTATGATCCTTAACAGATTTTTGCTTAATCAGTTTGTAAACTCCTCCAGAAATATTTCTGAACCCCATAGTGTAGCTCCCTGTTTTGTTGTCCTATCTATTAGGGAGCATTTCTTGTTTTACTATTCCTGTAATCAAAATCCAGGACTTCTTGCCTGTTTTGGAGTGTGGAATATGCACCCAAACCTAGACATGGATATCATTTCCATTGCAGAGCAAGACATGACTAGGATATTACCTTAAAGGCTGCTTGACTGAGTGTTGGGTTTCTATGCAACATTACAAATTATTGTCTCAAGTTCAGCTTATGACCTTCACAGTTCCCTTAGATTTCCTTTTATAACACTGCTGCCAAGCCAGACCTCCCTATTTTCCTGTACATGAAGAATCATGGAATCATAAAATTACAGAATCATTAAAGCTGGAGAAAACTTCTGAGATCACCAGGTCCAACCCCAATCCATCCCACCATGCCCACTGACTATGACACTCAGCACCACATTTCCACAGTTCTTTAACACCTCCAGGGGCAGTGGACTCTTCTGGAGAAAAGTGTTTTCCTAATAATCAACATGAACCTCTCCTGGTGCAACTTGAGGCTATCACCACTCACCCTGTTGGAAATGAATATCCACAGTCTTGTCCCCATGCAATTACATCTCTTTAAAAGTAAATAAATAAACCTTGCTCCGGTTTGACAAACTTACGTTGAATTCTACTCTTGATTTCCCATGTGCTCATAGTCCAGCCTAGCTTCACTTTGTGAGGATAATCTGTAGGTTAACGGTGATAATCCTGGTCATTAAGGAAGCACTGAATATCTTCAACTTCTGCACAGTGCTGCCCCACACATCCTACTGGCAGGACCACAGATTGGCATTTCAAGAACATTCTTTCAAAAGGTTCTCCTAGAGGTCTGCTATTTCACAGTTATGCCACTTGGGCCACTGTTTACAATAATATTATGTGCAATGATTCAAAACACAGTACTAAAGCAGTGATGTGAGTGTTGCTGTGTACTGGATCCACTAGTATAGCAGCAACAGCAAATAGATTGGACAGAGATAACCTGCTCCTGACATATCTGTGTTGGTTGGTGGTCAGTATCTTCTTGCCTCCTGTGTTCAGAAACTCTTTGTTTCCTTGCTTGTCCAAGATTTTTTCCAGGAAGTAAGATGAAATTAGTGAAGCCTTGACAACTCTTCATGGATATATGATGTGCAGATGGACATCACCCAGCATGCTACTTGGAATGACATAGAAAATAATGTAACTGCTCAGAACTTACGGGAAGGAAGAGGGAGAAACTGAAAATAAAAGCAAAAAGAAAGTAACGTGTGTTTTCTTTCTTTAGAAGAAGTAGAGGTGAAGGGAGAGGGGGAATTTAAAATAAATAATAAAGACAGTATTCTTGAGCAGCTGAACAAACAAAGGAGGGTTTTCTAAGGAGTTATGTCTCTAACTTGATTAACTTTTAGATAGAGTTATTGTAAAACACTGTTATTTCTGCATGGATCTGTAACATTTCCTTCCTCTGTCTGCACTAGTCTTCCTTCTGCAGGATTTTTAGCTAAAATCACACAAGATGCCATATATGACTGCAGAAATTTCCTGTTGACATCCAAGCCAAACAAATTTCTATGTATGAACAAATTTGTGAGTGTGTGAACAAAAAATCTACCATTAACTTCAATGGAACCTCTAGGATCTTAATTGTTCTAGGAATCTCTTCCTGTGGACAGAGTGTCATTTAAGTCTGGTAAAGTTTTCTAATCAATACAAACCCCACAGTGCAACTAGTGCACAAACTTCATTTTCATTGGTTTATATATCAGACCACTCCTAACTTCATGTTGTTTCAAACTCTGCTGAAATCTGTCAGACTTCCACAACAGCCACTGTCTTGCAACTTTGCTAGAAAATTTAGATTCTTATTTATGAGTGGAGCAAACACAGCTATGGGATGCTGAGTGGTGCCATAGAGCACAGCACTTTGCAAGACCAACCTTTGCCAGTATTGACCTCCCATGGCTGCAGTTCAAGGGTATGGAGCTGGACCAGACCTTCAGACATGAAAATGATTAGCCTTCTGTGGCCGATTTATGTGTTGTGATTGCCATACACACCCTGAATACTGGGGAATATTCTGAGCTAATGTTTTCATTTCAACGTGGTTTTCTTGGCTTTAAATGTTCTTGGTGTACTGGAGCTACACAAACTATTTTGATATCCTTAGATTTTTGGCTTTGCCCTGACTTTGAGGAAGCACAACAGGCAACTTGACTCAAACTGAAAGCAATTAAGCAGTCATTCAAAAGAAAAAAAGTGAGTGAACTTTGCACAGAGCCTGTCCTCTGAGGTGCTCTGATGTAATATAAGCTGCTCACAGATTTTTGGCTGCTGTTTGCATGCACTGCTATCAACTGTGAAACCTCAGATGGAAATGAAGCACCTGGGTCTGACTCCTTTTCTTCCAGATTCCTTGTGCCATCATCTCCTACTTGCTGCAAAATGAAACCAGCTCTGACACCAAATTGCAACCAGTACCTCCATATTCTCCTCCTTCTCATTCCAAAGCAGGCTATGGGGGAAAGCTCTGAGACTTGAGGATGTGTAGAGATGACCCACAGTGCACAGGTCCACCCAGACTTCACTGAAAGGGAATGTGGTTATGAACAAAAATGAGTCAAATCTGGGTTTCCTCAGCCTTGCTTTTGGGGTAGTGCTCAGAGGATGTTTTGATGTGAATACAAAAACAATCCAGGCTCAACAAAGCTGAGGAAACCCAGTGGCTGGGTTTGGGAAGGTGCCCAGGGACTAAGTTCCAGATAATATTCTTCATTCTTCCGTATTCATGGGACTTGACATGCTCCCTTGTTTGCTACCATGCAAAAGAAACAAAGATTACTCATGTTCTTCATCAAGTTTCCTGAATTTCTCTTTTAATTTCCAGGAAACCGGGCAACTTGAATGGCTGAGTAACACTGAATGCCTTTCCATGGTTCTGGCTGTAAGGTCATTTGGTGCTTCATGGAAGTTATGTGACTTTGTCAAACAACTCCTGGAAAGAGAAGGCCTCTGTCAACAAACCAGCCATGGGATTTCTGTGGCTTTAAGGCTTGCTGAGTGTGAGATGGAAGTGTACATGTACTGATTCATAGAATCATAGAATCACAGAATGGCTTAGGTTGGAAAACACCTTAAAGATCACCTAGTTCCAGCCCCCCTGCCATGGGCAGGGTTGCCAATCACTAAATCAGGCGGCCAAGGGCCCCATCCAACTTTGTCTTGAGGACCTCCAGGGATGGGGCACCCACAGCTTATCTGGGCAGCCTGTTCCAGTGCCTCACTGGCACCACCAAAGTGATTCACCAAAGTGACTCAGAGATTTTGAGTGAAATGTGTTACTTCAGAGTATGCCTAATATCAGTGGGCTGGAGACACTTAAACCATATGGAGATGCGGTAGTTTATGCTAATTGGGTGACTAATGGTGATTTTTAAATCACCTTCTTATGAGTGCACAAACACTTCAGACCTCATTTGCTGAGATCATGAACCCTACTTCTGAGGTGCTGAGGTGCTTGGAGGTGCTTGAAGTACCTCTGCCTTGACATGACTGTATATCCTGGAGGCGGTCACTGAATCATAGAATAGTTGGAGCTGGAAGGGACCTTAAAGATCATCCAGTTCCAACCTCTCCCTCACCGTGTGCAAGTTCACACCATCAGATCAGGCTGCCCAGGGCTCCATCCAAACTGGCCTTGAGAATCTCCAGGAATGGGGCACCCACAGTTTCTCCAGTGTGTGATATCTCTCTGTCATCACCAGATTCATATGTGAAAAAACAAGGCTTTCAATTGCTAGGATTTTTATCTTTTGCCTGAGTTGGAGGGTTGCAGGAAATGAATGGTGAGGGTCTTGGATTTGTCCTCATTGGTAACACATGATTAAACTGGCAGAATGGATGGTAGCACCTGCTGCCAAGACCCCTTTCAAATCCATGAACTTGACCACCATTACAAGACCTTCCCCCTCCTGTATATTGTTGACTTCTTCATTCAGTTCAACAAAACGTGACTCATAAGGAGAAAATCACCTTTTTTCCCCAAGAGACTCTGTTGCTGTCTGACGGTTTGTCTCACCATTCAGAAACATTTCCTGATAATTTCACTCAAAGTTTCCTCTGCTCCATTTTGGCTCATTCCTCCAAGATAACAATCTCACGTTTATATATAGTGTTGGAGCATTAAAATCCCACCTGACCAGCAGGGTGAGTGCCACTGAATAGTACTGAGATCCTGTAGAAAGACCCCCTCCCTTCCTGCTGTATCAGAGGAACATGAAAGACTGGGGATCTCGGAACTCATTTTAAGAACACAAGAAATGAAATCCTTTGTAAAGTGAGCTTATGCCTTGCTCGCTGTTGGAGTGATGCTGCTGTGATCTACTAACACCCTGCAGGAATCTACAGCGAGAAGTAGAAGTATTTACAACCCATAGGAACTTCTGGTGGGAAATGGGGTGAGACGTGACATAGATCCAAGGAAAAAGACCATGCTGAGGAAGGCCATTTCCTGTAACTGGCAAGGTATTTCACAGCATTGTCCTTTCTTTTGTTTGGGACTATATATGGACTTTTCATTTCAGAGAAGCTTTTCTACTTCACTATTTCCAAGAGAAAAATACTGGATGGAAATTAAACAACCCAAGGAAAGAGTTATGGTCAAGTTGTCCTTGTGTAGAAGGTACACACAGCAGTAAAGGAAAGGAATTGTAAAAGATTAATGGGTGCAGGCCTGACTCTGTGGCAGAGTGCATAAGAGCCACACAGAATGCACTCAGGTGCACAAAGGTGTTCTTTTGAGTCATTCTCAGCTCTGCAGGGACCACGATCAAACCCATTTTTACGTTTAGAAGGGACATCTCATAAGCACCTCTTCACCCCACCTGGCCTTTGCTAGGGTCAGAACAAGAAACAGATTACATCAGCACTAATTGACCTTTCCAGTGGAGCAGAAAGAAAATGCTCAGTGTGCTCAGTAGAATCATTGGTGGCAACCCTTTTCCCATGCAAGACAGGGACTGTCCTGTGGGCACTCTGTACTCAGTACCCCCTCAGAAGAGGCACAGGCAAACTCCTAGCCTTGGTGTCCCAGTATGGGCTGAATGTGCCCATTCCATGATCACAAGACAAATTAGACCACTTTGCTGTGAGCAACTACAGTGTCCACTTGCTCTGCTCTTCCTACTACTCCCAGAGGCGTGCCAAATCTTGGTTAAGTCATCAGGTGGTCCAGCAATATACCTGCTGTCCTTTAAATGTTAAAACAGGCTTCTGCAATGGTTCCTTTTATTTGGTTTCATGACATTTTCTCATCATCCTTCTGGCACTGATTATGAGTATACTTCATTGATACATTATGCTGGTTTGGTTGGAATGACCTTCATTTCTTTCATACTCCATAAACAGAAAAACATGAACAAACATGTGACAACCCCCACCCCCTTCTGGATCTTCCCCTGTGTTTCCAAATTGCTGAGCAGGCTCAAGACTGTAGAATTTGTTTTGTTAGAGGTGGAAAGAGGCAGAGGGTAGGTTTGGTTTGAGACTTCTTTGCTTCCTGTCTGTCTTTTGGCTTCTAAAGAAAAGATATCCAAAGAACTGTTCAACAAAACTCAAATCCACCCTGGATTATACTGAAGTGCAAACTTTCATTTTGGTTCAGTGAAGCAAAACAAAACTGTCTGATTCAGAAATGTCAAAACATTATGTTTTTCTCTGAAGTATTTCAGAGCCAATATGTTTCCCTTATTTTCCATGAAAAAGTTAAATATTTGCATACAGAACATATTTCTGTGTAATCTCACATATGGAGAGAGCAAAAGTTTAAATTTTGTCATAACAGAATTTCTTACACGACAGGAGTTCCTGATTCTGTCCCCAGTTGAAACAAACCATATGATTTCCTTAATAATTAATCACCTTCCTTCTAGACAGGACAACCTGGCTCAGAAAGGTGGAGTGACTTTGATAATATTCTCAGGGTTAGACCCACTTTTTGACTGGCAGATATATTGGAGCTTTGCAACATGGGCAAACCCTTTAGCTTCTAATGCAATTCAAACATATCAATAATTACTAAAGGCAGCAGGAGAATACCAGAACCTACAACTGAACTCAGCTTCTCAAGACTCTAGCCTAAAGCAATGCAGAGTTTTGTTATCCAGATCTCGGTATCTGTTGTTGCTGACTGTGCACTGGAGGTCCTTGGGTGCATGTAATGATATTTCGATCCACACTCCAACAGTAAATATCTTAACAGGATCAAAGAGTGTCAACTGGTTGTTGAAGAGTAGGACAGAGATTTCAAAATCAGTTTCTTATGCGCATGATCTTGAATATATATCCAGAAAAGACTGACCTGCTTATTCAGTGCCATGGGTTGGGGTTACCAGTTTGAAGTTACTTGCTGGAGTCACAGTGGTTCCCAGCAAATTAAGCTTCTGTTCTCCCTTGTGAGAACCATAAACATTCTGTATATTCTCCTTTCAAGTGGTAAGAGTGATGGGTCATGGATCACAATATCTGGCCACTTGCTGGTAGCATAGGAAACGTCCAGTAGTTGTCAGATGTAGTTTTTTTAGTTTTCTGCCAGCAGTATCCCTCTTTCCCTCCTTGTTCCAGTCCTGGAATAAAGCCAGTGGAGAAGAGGTTGGCTTGTTGGATTGAAGCACTGTCACTTGGTACTCTCAATATAGTGCAGGAAGAGTGGTTAAATCTGCAGGAGCTAGCAGAGACATGGGAGTTCAAGGCAAGGTAGTAGAAGCAGCAGTGTCAAGTGACGCCAGCTCATTCGGTTTTACAGTTTTCTAAAATAAAGTTTGTCAGCGTTAGATTGCTCTCCTTCTGAGTTACTACATCCAGTGCCTTGTTGTGTCTACGATGGGCTCCCATTCTCGAACCAGTGGCCGTTTTGGAACATTTTTGACTCAGATTTGGCCCAGTGCCCAGAGTAGACACAAATCATGACACCAGAACACAGCTGAGCCCCGGTGGATTTATCTTCCAGACGAGAGCAAACTATGACTTCATCTTACAGCTGTTGTTCCGTTTGCAAGTGACTCAGGCAGCTACGTCCTACAAACGCAGGTCTTGCTCAAAGCAGAAAAGAATGAAGTTTGTTCCTTGAGTTCCAACTTGGGCTTGCAGGTGCTTCATTCTATCAGTCATGGGCATTTGCCTTTTTTTTTGTTACCTTTTCCAAAAAAATTCCTACGTCCTAACAAGCATTTTAATATAGGTCAAACACTGGAGCAACTAACTTGTTTTGAATTTATTTCATTAAAAAAAAATCTGGGCAATTCAAAACTTTTAATGAAGTCTTTTGAAAGTCCATGATCCATCACTAAAACTTACAAAGGAGTATTTTCAGTTAGGTTAAAAATAATAATAATAATAATACCAAAAGACTGAAATACACAAAATTAACTAGATTTTGTTCTGAATTTGCTTCTACATACAATTATACTGCATACACTGTTATACAGTTATCATACTCTAAACCACACAATATTGTGTGTCTGTAGAAGCTGCTAGCTTCAAGAAGTTTCTTTCCTTCTACTCATCTCCCTTATTTTGAATCTGTCTCTTGAGACAGAATTGAGATTCTGTTGACATTGTCACTCAGTAAAGTCTGGCTTTTTTTTCTAGCAACCAAAAATGTCTAAGCTTAGCTTCAATTCATTTTGGTTCATCCCATACAACAATAGGCATTTAGAGGAGGGCCTAAGATAAGGAGCCTCACTGACCTTGTTTTCTTTCCCAGTTAATGGAGAGAGCGCTACAGAAATGAGCTGAAACCTATGTTAAGTCTGAATTGACTTTCATAAGCATCTTTACATTTGTTGAGAATAAATGGAGTTTGAATTAAAATCTACACTAGGTATCATGGTAAGTGTATAAGGACCTAATGCAAATGAACCTGGTTGAAATTCAGAAGCTCTTCTTTAGAATAAATTACCTAGGCTGTATCCTTGCTAGCATTATCTCGTCCTTTTCAGTTGTTGCCAAGCAGATTGGGATTCAATTCATTTACGGAGTCTTTAAGCCATACAGTTGAAATTATCTATTTAAATTGCTTTTACCACATCCCAGTGGTAGTTCTTAGGGTTCACTGAAACTCATCTCAAAGGAGATCACAACATCTTCTTCATATGAGAATGCTGTTTTATTCAAAGATGGGAATTTGGGAGACTGTCTGCACATGGCACTGCAATTACTTTAATTGGCATTTAACTCGTGTAGTGGCACAGCTGTGATTCCTCGAGTTCTGTCTTGAAAGATACGGTGACATTTCCTGACAATGAAATGAGGTCAGGAAATGGAAGAGATGTGTATATTTTTGGCCACGTTTCGGACAGCAAGAAGAAAATGTAGTGATGATGAAAGATACACAGCTTCAGCTCAGTTCCAGGGGGGTTGAATTGCGTGGGTTCTGACCATACCAGTTCTGTGTGCACTGTAATTACACACTTGAAAACCACTGCCAAAGTCTGACACCTTGACAGTCTCTACCTCTGTCTCATGGGGTTAAGATACAGAAGGAATGCTGAGATTATTCTTGACACCTTCTGAGAGGTTCCATTTATGTTCAAATTTATATTGCATTTTGTACATCTCGTCACAGAATATAGGATATCCTGAGTTGGAAGGAACCCGTAAGGATCATCACGTCATCAGTTAGGAGAGATGATACACTGGACAATTGTGGCACATGTTCTCACTATCACCACCTGTTAGTGGTTCATTCTGATGGGAAAAGATACCCTCAGCACCAACGCCATAATGTATGACGAAGTCACTGCAAATCCAACTTTGATGTAGTGGACTCCCTTTGTGTGCCAAACCACTGCATTGCAATTTTTACACAGTATCCCATAGCTTCAACAGGCAAAGTCTATGTGTCTGTGAAATGCACTTCCATACCTCTTCAGGACACAGCTGGATATTGTAATGCTCTCAGATATTTGTTGCTTCAATCAGTGCTCTGTGCTGCTCTCTGCTACCTCCCTGGCCTGCTCTGTGTGTTTTCATGGTGCTGGGCTGCACTGTCAGATGGCTGTTTTGCCCCCCAGTCTCCCTCCTCACCTGTTCCTCTGCGTGCAGCTGGGACCCATTACCAGTGCACTTGGTTAGAGGCCAGGAGCCTGTTTGGTATAGAGCTACAGACCCCTGGGCACACTGATTCCCAAGTGAGAGTTTTATTTGAAAAGCTCACGGCACTTCTGTGTTATTAGAAGCATTTTCCTGGCATGGTGCCTTTTATTCTTTCTCTGCTAGTGCTACTGAGAAGATGAAATGTTAGCATAATATTAGCAACAATCAGCTCCTATTTTTTTCACCACTGGGTCTCAAAACGATTTCCGAATGAAATCATTATTCACAGTTCACAGTTCACATTTCAGGAAACTGAGGCAGAGAAAGGAGAAGATTTGTCAAATGCTCAACAGTAGTGGGATGCAGAAACCTTGTCCTTCTGTGCACTGGTCCCAGGATCACCTTCAGGGAGTAAGCATCTCCCTGCTTCACAGCTGTAGCCCTCATCAGCACCAAGGAAGACCCTGCAGTGGAAGAATCAAAGAATCATTAAGGTTGGAGAAGGCCTTTAAGATCCCCAAGCCCAACCCCATGCCATGCCACCACTCCCACTGACCACGTCCCTCAGTGCCACATCTCCATGTTTCTTGAGCACCTCCAGGGATGGTGACTCTACCACCTCCCTGGGAGGCCTGTTCTAGTGCCTGACCACTCATTCTGAGGGGAAACTTTCTCTTCTATCCTACCTCAACCTCCCCTGGTGCAACTTGAGGCTATTACATTAGAAGATACAAGAGGGACCTCGCTGTGGTTTTGTTAAGCTGTATGTGCTGCTTCTGCTTCTGCTGGGGCTGAGGCAAATTCTGGCCAGCAAGAGCTTTGTCTTTGCTTCCCAGTTAATATCTCAGAGATACACGCAGACCTCTTGCTTTGTTATTCTTAGGAGAGATCTGGGGTGTTCTATGATAAGTGACACAAAAGAAGCAATTAGCAGTTCACAGGTTGTCCTATCAGGGCTTTACCTCTCTCACAGGTCTAGAGTGAAGAACTGGGTTGCATCAAGATAACTGGGAGATGGAGCTTGTTCTCTTGGGCCCAGGAAAGCACTGAGCAGAGAACATGAACACACACACTGTGTGTGGCCTCCAACATCCTCATCTCAAGAAAGAGTGTGGCACAAGGTCCAAGCACAGGGCTCAGCACCAGGAAATGTGGAGTTCGCACTGACCGTGCTTTGGCCTTGGGTGAGTAGCTACAACGTGATTCCTTTCCATTTCCCCATCTGTAAAAAAGTACGAAAAATACTTACCCCATATGGAGGATTAAATGTTTAGGAGGGAATCCAAACTCCACTGAAGTCAATGGCAAGTGTCCCAGCATTTCACCAGGAAAAAAATTTTTAAGTGCTAAGTGTTCTCGTTCTGTAGCTTTGCATATGAAGGAGAAATTCTGTTTTGGAGAGTTTTTGCTGCTGCCCCGAATTTGAGAGCTCTGGTCACATCATTCTATCTCCTGATATCTTGAGAGCAATCTCTCTTCATCTTTCATTTTATAGTTTGATATGGACTAAAACCAAAGCCACAAATCAGAACATTCCTGAGTGTTAGGACTGTTTGAACTTCAGTCTGGATCCGCATTTGCAAATGTGCTTTATCTTTACAACACCGGCCAAGCAAAATCCCCCATCTGGGTACTTTCAACGTGGGGAGGGTCTGCACATAGATTTTGTAGTGTGAGTCCTAATCTAATCTCATCTCATCAATGCATCCTCCCGTTTGGCTGCTTATCTATCTGCCCAGAACATCAGTTTCAAATGTGCAATCTTTGGTCTTCTGCAGGGGGAGAGGGAGAAGAGGCGTACAGACTATTGCTAACTTTGAAAAACTTGACTAAGAACTTGAAGGATTGCTGGCAGGAGGCTTGGATTTACTAAATGTAGGATTGTCCAACCACTGGGAAGCTTTAGGGACTCTTCAGATGGCAATAATATAGGTTAAAAACTCTTGCCTAACACTATCTTCTCACTAGTATTTTATAGTTTAGTGACTGGTCAGCATCACCAGCTTTCCCTGTTTCCTATCTCGTTCATGGGCATATAGTATCACCCAGTGGTAGAAACCAGCCTGGTCAAAAACCCTGCTGATGCTGTTCCTAGCAGCTGCATGAAAGGCCATCATCAGACCTTGCTTGAGCAATGTCAAAACCTCCAATACTTTCTTTTATTGATTCTTTCTATTTATTTATTATTATTTTTTTTAAGTGGAAGGAGGGCAACTGGAAAAGAATTAGGCCTTCTGCCTCCTTAGCCTGTTCCCACTGTATCCCATGTGCACTTCCATACCCATTTGCACTCACAAAAGCCCACGCACACATTTGTGCATATGCATGCTTGCACGAACACAGAAGTTCTGTTGTGCAATGCACGGGGTAGGTCAAGCAGGAGGATATTTTGGTAGCCAGGGATGGATAACAAGTTCTAACAAGCCCATCCACATGTTAAGATTAGAGCGCAGACATCAGCCATGACTCAACAGGATATGCTGGGCCAATGCCAGGGCCAGAATGCTGTTGCTGGCCTTCTGAGTCATTAGCAGGAAAAAAAAAAAGAAAGGAAAAAAAAAGAGAGTCCTCCATCGCCAGCATTCTCCATCTGTTTTTAACTTGGTGATCCTTTGGAAGGTAGGTGAACTATTTGGTTTGCTTTAGCTGCACAAACATCTTAGCAGGTCAGTGCCAGGACACGTGTGGGGCTATGAGTGCTGCCCAATGGGGACACTGGACAGGCTCTGTGATTTGGGATGTTTGGCAGCGTGAGGCCTGCCAGAAGGAGAGGAAAAGGCTGCTGATGAGGTTGGTGACCCCAGGCAGCTGGAAAGCAGGTGAGAACAGAAGACTCGGTATTACCTAGACTGAACAGAGGTGCCAGTGGGAGAATCTGTTTTCTAGCATGGTGCAATGGGAGCTGTTGTACCTGGGAGGGCTCTGTCTGAAAGGAAAAAGATGTTTCCTTTCTACACTGGCAGCTTTTTCAGTTTCATCTTGGGAATGCACAAGTCAAACCCGGGTCATTTCTTCTCCTTAGTCTTTTCCAAGTCACTCTGTGCCAGCCAGTGTCCTGCACATTCTCCCCTTGGTGACCTTGTGCATCCTCCAGTTCTTACATGCTATCTCCTAGGGGGCCTCTTCAGCTTTTCCCTGGCCACAGCTATTTTTCCCCTTCACCCAGCCTGGCGTGTAGTAGCAGAGCATAGTTTGTCATTCTGGATGTGCATTTTGTTTGAAGCAGTGAAGATTTCTTGTAGGACTGCCTACAAGAAGCAATGTGGAGGATGGGTCGTGCAAGGATCTGAAAACAAAGTGGTATTGAAATTTTTATGGCAAAACCCATCTAGATACAAGGAAAGCAAGCCTGGAAATGGTGACGTTATTCTTCCCAAAATATCCATCACAGGATAGCTAAGCTGACTCTGACACGTAGCAGTTTAAGGAAGGCCACTGAAGCAAGCAAATGTGTGTCCTATGATTATAGACCACAGTTCTGATTCTCCTGGCCCAGACAGCAAATTCATAGCCAAAGAGTAAAAGAGACAGATTTAAAAAGCAGATTATATTTAGAGGATTTATGTGCAAGGGCTATGTCTGAGCAAGATTAATTGCCTGGATAAATGTCAAATGGAGAATAGCTGTTCAGGTCTCCGTTCTGCAGAGAATCTTTGAGGGAGTTATGGTGGATTACAATCCGATCACAAATCATAAAATGCCTGCTCTTGTGAAAAAATATTAGTATTGTTCTAAAAAGTGCAGGAGGAATATAGTCTTCCTGTGGAATGAAGCAGTTCTGCTCCAGTTGGCATTGGTTAATCCATTTTAAGAAAGATACAGACCAACTGGAGAGTCCATCTGGAGTGGGAGGAGGATGATGAGAGGGCTGATCTGTAAGGAGAGATCAAATGAGCTTAGTCCAAAGAGAAAGGTCAAGGAAGAACTCAAGAACAAACTTAAAACTAATAAGAGACTATGGAAAAAAGGGGGAAAAATGTGCAAGTGTTGAATGTAAATGTGAGTTAGAGATTAGGACCTTCTAGTACTCAAAGGGTATTTTTAAACAGGAAGGGGGCAAACTTTTAGCACAGGTGGATAGGATGAAGGGGAAATTGTTTTAAGCTAAAAAAAAAGGAAAGTTTAGTTCAGATGTTAGGAAGAAATCCTTCATTTAGAGGATGGTGAGGTCCTGGCACAGTCTGCCCAGAGAACTTTGAGTGCCCGACACCTGAAGGTGCCAAAGGCCACGGATGGAGCCCTGGACAGCTTGAGCTGATGGGGGCAACCACTCCATACAAGGGGTTGGTACTAGCTGAACTTCCAACCCAAGCCATTCTAGGCATCTATTTGCTTAAGTGAGGAGTATCAAAGCACTGGAATATGATTCTGGCAGAACAGTTGGCATCTCCATCACTCCATCCTTTAAGTGAATGCTTAAGCCACATCTACCAAAAGCACCAGAGAGAAAATGGAAACAGAGGGTGGACTAGTCAAGCTTACCATATCTCTTCCAGACACTTGAATCTTACGACAAAAAAAGAATACTAAGAAGGGGCTAAGCAGAGAAACCAATTACTTAGAAAAGGACAAGGAATTAGAAATAGGAGTCACAGCATGAAATCAAGTAATTGAAAACAGGCATAGCAGAATTAGAAGTTCCTCAACCTAAGGAACTGTGGAATAGTTTGAGGAGGGAAGCAGTGGAAGCCCTTGGACTTGAGTCATTCAGAGGGTCCTGGGGGAATTACACAGTAGGGAACAACTTTATGTTGGCCAGGGGTGAATTGACAAAATGATCTAATTAGTCTTTTCCCGATCTTCTTTTTATGACTCTGTAGAATGCCTTAATGAGGACAGTGGGATTTGGGCTTCCTTTAGGAAGCCAATTAAAACATTGCAAGCCACCACATGACAAGAGCAGTCAGCATGAGAAACAGCCACCTCCCTTGTCAATGAATTTTCATTCCAAGTAATCCCCAGAAATTCAGTTTACTGCTGATGACTCTTGTAAAGAATTGGAGGAACAGCAACACTACTCTGAAAATCACTTGCAGTGCAGAAGATACAGGAATTACTCTCTTACATGACACCAGCCAACTATTTAGCCTCACTGAGTGCCATTTACTGTAACAGCTACTTCCACCAAAGGAGCCAGAGTGTGACTGATACTCTAATATGAAGTCTTACTGGTAAGAACTGTGTCTTTCTCAGAGTTTGCTCACTGGTTGCAGCAGTGTTGCCTCTGAAAATCAGCTTTGTTCCTCATTAATATATCATTGCTTGCTAGTGCACCCAGTTAGTATGGAAATACAAAGTGAAATAACAGGTAAGAGAAACGGCCAAAAATCCCCATGTCATTATCAGGAACATCCAACTCTATTTATGTGAAAGAATGCCTGGCAGCCAGCAATTAGTAATGAATTATTTCCACTGTTCTCCAGGTGCCAATACAAAGTATTTATGCACTTTTCAAATAAGGGTGCCAAGCTGACTCTGAGCTTTGATAGTTTCCTGGAGATTTAGCATTCAAGGGGGAAAGTCATTTTGTCTTCATTTAAAGCTCTGAATGACAAAGCATTTGAACTTCCAGAAATGTTCTATCACCTCTCCTCATTTTTACCATGGTTAATGGAGCTCTTGGTACTTGGAAAGTAAAAAACAGTTTTGTAGCTTCTGCAGTGCACATGGAAGCCAAAACTATACAGGATCTTCTTACAGATTCTGTGGTGAATTTGACCCTAAGTTCAGTATGACAGAGACCTTTCTTTCCTCGTGAAGTGAGAGAAAGTTGTGCTTAATATTAACCATGCTGTGTCATTGTGGGCCTTTGATTATGTGAAATAACATATCTAGTTTTCTAGAGTCATAAAATCGTAGACTATTCTGAATTGTAAGCACTAATTCCATGTGATCTTCATCCTGGAGAGGGCTTTGATTATGGATGAAACTGCAGGATTTGGTAGAAACTATGATTCCTGACATAGAGAAATCTTGCTTTTGAGTACCAGTATTAATCACCAATAAAGATCGACGGCCCTTGATAGTAGATGCATGGTTCTACATTGCTTCCAACTGGTTTCCTCTTGCACGTAGACCTCCATGTGATAATGACAAATAGCCCTGAGATTATTCCAAACCTGAGAATCCATCCAAAACCACCAGGACCAGACTGAGCAGCATACTGCTGTGGTGACATACCAGCCTGAGTTTCCAGAGTGATATTTGTCCTGAGTGTGGAGGGAGGATAGTTGTGCCGATTCCAGCTGACACACCTCAGAAGTACCAGGTAGCAGAATGGAACAGCAGTAACCAATAAAATTCTAACATAACTGTGTCAGTACGACCATCCTCTATGGCATCTCCTTCTGTTTTAGTTGTTCTTGATGAATGTAGCTGGCCCTAAACACCAAGGTCTTGGATCCAGGCCATCATATGAAACCAGCTTGGTACTTCCAGCTAGCGAGTGATTTTTTTTCCAGGCTTGATGTGACTATATAAAGCAAAATCTGCCTTATTTATTTAGGGAACAAAAAAAAATCCAGAAAGAAAGAAAAAAAATTCTTACAATTGAACATGCTTTAACTAAGATGCCTGCTAATTTGACACCTCTCTTTGACTGATTGATCTGCATTTTCCTGAGTACTCCTGTGTAGATATAGACTTTAAATAGATAAAACTGAAGTGGTTTCAGAGCACAGCTCTCTTTCAAGTTGACTTGTATGTCTGTATCACTTGCAGTTGTGTTTGACCTACCTCTTGAGAAGGTACATTCATAACAGTGAAGGGATTCAGACCACCTACTATCTGAGCTTACTTCTCTGTACAGTCAGTAGAGAGATGTAGGGAATGAAAGCACCTCATTTATTACAGATGTTTCAAGTAAGCAACATGACCCCTTCCCTCCCCTGACTGAACAGGCAAGGAGCCAGACTGGCAAACATAAGAAGGGGGTGCTCTGCACAGCTTATACTTCTCCTCAGCTTGGACATGTTGGTAGGCATCTGAGCAACGCTGGTGGTTAGAGTGTAATTCTGCAGAGGAACAAGGCAGCCTGCTCTCCAACTACTGTGATCAGAGAAAAGTAGGCATCCCCAGCCTAGGTTTCTAAATTTTCTCATCTTGACTTGATGGGATTAAATAATTTTTAGAGTTTCTTATTTCTCCCCATGTCTTATATACATGGGCTGTAGGTGACTCTCTCTACTGAGATGCCAAGACTAGAAAACTGGAATCAAGGTGAATTGAGCCTCTGACACTCCAACCTCAACTTTTCAATGCTTTAATAAGCGGTCCAGATGCAGCCCTTAGGCACTTTCTCCTTTAGAACTCTTCCTGCTTCAAAATTATTTCAAATTTATGGTTTTGTCAGTCAAGCAGAGGGGGGAAAAATGTGTTGTATGAATATGTTGTCTTATGCAGGCCAACAGTCTTTGCTTCCTACATAAGAAACATCTCCCTTCCAAGTGACTGTCCCACAATCTCCTACAACAGGGCAAAGAACCAAACAAGCACTGCTCTGTTTTCTTTCTCACTGTGAACTGAATTTTTAGGGCTTGTGAAAGGTGCCAGAAAGACAGCTCTACAGATTGAATTACTTTGTGTATGCACAGACCAGGTAACGTGCCAGCAGCCAGAGCGTTAGCTTTCTTTTTTTAGTTTCCTGCCAAAGGGGTTTGATTTTGACCTGGAGAAACCAGCTGAGGGACAGAAGGTAGCTTATTCCACTTGATTCCTTGGCTTCTCTGTTGAGACTAGGAAGCAAGTTGCCAATGAAAGGTAGCTGTAGGTTTTCTCCAGACAAGTTCTGGCAAGTTCACATGGGGGTGATTTAAGAGGTTACCACCTCATACTCTCTGCTGGATATTTAGCAGGGCTGGCAGAAGCGAAACACCTTCTCAATGGTGGTTTGAGTTATGGAGCTGCTCTATGGGCCCCACAGGTGGAGGAGTCTGCATGGCTTTGAACTGTTAAAAATCATCTAGTCCAACCTCCCTCTAATGTGCATCTCCCAATTGAACCAGGTTGCCTCCGGCCCCATCCAGCCTGGCCTTGAGCACCTCCAGGAATGGGCACCTACATTCCTTTGGACAGCCTGAGCCCATGCCTTGCCACCTTCTGAGTAAATAATTCTTCCTCTACAGTCTGTGATTGAATCCTCCCCAGCTTTCCTGTAGGCACCTTTACATACAGAAGGTTCTAATAAGGTTTCCTGGGTGCTTAGACTTGTACCTAGGCTTCCCAGGACCTTCCATCATTCCTACCAGTTCTGTGAGGGTATATGGCATATCCCATATTCTCAGCTAGCACTCTACATGGTGTAGGTCATTGTATCACAGCACTCCTTACTTTCACACGAAACTTGGCGTACCTTCCCATGCATAAGCACTCAGACATTGATTCACTAATCAAGCACTTTCCTGTCTGGGCTGGGAAGAAAAGACAAAAGAAAAAGTACCAGTCTCTTTCTAAACTGTTTGTAGACGTGGTTACCACCCAGGTGGATTCCAACAGAGGGCTTTGCAGGGATGGGCTCTGACGCGTGCTCAGAGTACTAAGCTCATTGCCCCACTGGGACAATGGGTGGGAGAGGAAGACCACAGGGCCAGCTAATTTTTAGATAAGCTGCTCTCAGTTGATTTGCTGCTAATATCAGTGCACTTGTTTCTGAATATGAGCTCTCTTCAGCTATCAACAAGCTCCTAGATGCGATCTCTGTATTTCGTACATAGTCCCTCATTTCGTGTCTTTCCCCAGTGCTATGGACCAATGTAAATCACATCACCATCAAATGATGATACTATACTTCCTCATTACTTCACAGTTTTCATTGTTCATCCCGTGCCAATATAGAAGTCATATCTCCTACATTAGTGGGGGTTCTGAAGTAGGGGAAAATATATACAGTGACCCAGTAGAATTCTAGTAGATACTCATCATGCCCCAAGATTGCTTTTTGCATCTGTTTGTTGCATGAGAAAGCATATCTGAGTCCCTGAGCTTTGAATAACTGTCTCTGCAAATGCTGCTGCCAAGTGGGGTGCTCAGGGACATGATGATTCAGGCAGGTCCCAGGGCACGTGTGTGTGAGTGTGTGTGTTCGTGCAGTTGTGTTGGAAGAATGAAACAGCCATCGTGGAGCTCCAGATGTTGGCTGAGAAAACTGCATTTTTAGTATCAGCTCTTGGTGGAAAGAGGGAGAAGGTATGGAGCAGCAGCTGACTCAAGCTGGGTGTGGACCTGAAAAGGAAATAAATGTGCTTCCAAAGCTGTTGGTGTTGAGTTTATGTGAGGGTATATTCATTGCTTGTACAAGTACATGGTGGTTCATCACTTCAAATGGCAGTGTCTAATGGCATTTCAGTGCCTAATGACATTTCAGGTTCTAAAGGGGAGTTATCAGAAAGAAGAGGACAAACTCTTTTAGCAGAGTCTGCTGTGACTGGACCAGGGGAAATGGTTTCAAACTAAAAGATGGGAAATTTAGGCTGGATACAATGAAAAAGTATTTTGCATAAAGGGTGCTAAGGCACTGGCAGAGGTTGCCCAGAGAGGTGATGGATTCTCCATCCCTGGAGACTTTCAGGGTCAGGCTGGATGAGCACCTGATGGAGCTGTGGGTGCCCCTGTTAACTGCAGAGGGGTTGGACCAGATGACCTTTAATGGTCCTTTCCAACTCAAACCATTCTACGATTCTATCATCTTGGGGACTACCTGCAAGCACAGGCCTTTGTGCCAAAACATATGTCAGTTTCATTGGTAACAACATTCCCTGGGTGTGCTGAGCTGGAAAACATTTGCTCCCTTTTGCACCCACTTTGCAGTCCATTCTGAGTGTGACTGATTTGATCGTGTTTCCTGAACTCAGCAGTGCCCTGTGAGTAAGGTATGATTTATAGTATGGATATTCGCATGCCAAGGTGCCACTGTGCACTCATCTAGTCTTGCTGGCATGGATCTATGTGACCAATCTCTGTTGCCTTTCCCCATTTAGCTATGAGCTTATGGCAGAGCTATGTTCACCAGTTCTCTCACTGATGATTATCTCTGCCACATTTACCATCTACCTCTGTTGGCTGCAATGCAACTGGAACTGCACTATGATTATGGGAGTCACCACCCAGAATGACGTACAATTCTACGGGACTGATATTTTCTAACAGAGCAGAAGAAAAGATAAAAATCACAAACTTTGATTCCAGGACAGACTGTGAAATTATTCTAGTCCTCCTTGAGAGAGAAAATAATTTGTTTTGTTTTGAGGAAAGGGAAAGGAAGGGAAAAGAGGGTGGAGGGAATGGGAGAAGGGGAAGGGGAAGGAGAAAGGAAAGAGCAAGAGGAAAGGGAAGGGAGGAGGGAAGGGAAGGATGAGGGAAAGGGAAAGGGAAAAATGATGGAAAGGGAAAGGGAAAAATGATGGAAAGGGAAAGGGAAAAATGATGGAAAGGGAAAGGGAAAAATGATGGAAAGGGAAAGGGAAAAATGATGGAAAGGGGAAGGGAAAAGGAAAAGGATTAATTCTCACCATCACCTCTTACACATTTATCTCAGCTCAGATTCATCCAGGTGAATTTCCACCAAGGATGCAGAGGCTGGCATTTCTTTGGGCTAGGTGCCTCTGCAGGCTTCAAGCTAGCAAGTAGGAAACATTAGGCTCAAGGACTGAGCTGTAATTTAGTCCTGCTGGCACAGGACCCAGGGTTAGAGTAAGGAAGAGGCCAAAATTCTTTGCAAAGACTACATGTAGTTTTGCTCTGACTTACTTTATTTCCCCATATAGTTGCCTTGCTTCCCACCAGATTTTGGTCTCTACACAGTCACTGTACATGTCCTCTGAGATGATGATTGTATGCACCTTGCTGCCATTTTCTGTCCTTCTGTTTCTCTTGCTTCACTTTCAGCTAACTGCAAGGACATCTGCTCCAGACACACTTCAGCCTTTCTTGGTCATCCTTCACCTCTCAGTCCTGTTATTGATCCAGATATGTGAAATCAGCAAGACAACACATGTAGGCAGTGTAGGACTTGGCCACTGTAACTAGAGTCAGTGAACATAACTTCTCAACTGGCTCTTTTTTTCTCATCTTAGCATCTTAGAGTGGCTCAGAACTTATTAGAAGCAAGGACAAACAATCCTAAAGCAACATCAGACATGCTCTGTTCAGTCTAATGTGTCTGACCAGCTAGCTGTGTACTACTATCTCACATCTACAGTCTGACTTTAGACAAGAGTCAAGACTTGATGGCCCTTATGGGTCCCTTCCAGCAGAGGATATTCTGTCATTCTATGATCTGCCTGAAAACTCAGCACTGAGAAGGAGGAGTTAACTGCTGAAATTTGTGATCTGTCCTTATACTTTAACTACAGAGAGAGCTAGATACTGTAGTTATCAAATCCAAACATTCCCATGTCCTGAAAGCACCTCGCACATGGTCCTTAACAGTCAGTAGTGAGAAATAGAATTCTCTGCCTTGTTTTTGACAGAGCAGGAAAACAGATCACAGTGGTTTGTTTTGGCTTTGCAGTCTACAAACATTGACCCATTGTCAAGGTAAACTGACATCACAGAGATGTCTGAAATGTTTCAAGGATTTAATGGTTGAAGGATAATGTGATGGAGCTAAAAGATGGCTCAGACAAGATTTACAGCTTTTTTTCCAACATTATTTTGGATGGTAAAGACATGTATTTCTTCTGTAAATCCACTCTAGACAATTTTCTCTAGAATTATTTCAGTGTTCTTCCTCAATTAATTTTCAAGGCAGAATTCTGATATCACTATTAGCTAATTTCTTCCTAAAATCTAAAATCACATTGCAAAGGTATGTATGCTGAGGCCGCTTTCCCAGTAATTCTCTCCATGATTTTATCTATGACTTCTTGTAGAGTAAGTGTTGCTCTCTGCCTTTCCCAGGGGCTTCGATCACAAGAAGTCTGGAGTCAGATTGTGCCAGTCCATATATTTAGAATCATAGAATCCTTAGAGTTGGAAGGAACCTTTACTGGTCATCTAGTCCAACTTCCCTGCAATGAACAGGGACATGCATTTTTCAGAGCAAGCTCAATGTCCAGCATCCTTCAATCCTGATTTTTGGCTGATTTTCCTGTGCATTCAGATACAGATTTCTCCTCTACTCATTTACTACAATCCAGATCTTACAGTACTTCAGGATTTTATCCAGAAACTCATCTTCATCTCTCTTAGAGGATGCTGTGCATTATAGAACCAGGCGACTCACAGCTGGTGTTACAACAACTTGGAAGAAAACCTGCAAGTGTCCAGTACCACCATACTTCTCAAAGCTAAGGGGACATATTATGTCTGAATTCTAGAAAGATACCACCAAGTAGAAATTGGTGTTAAGAAGCTTCTAATTCTAATCTCTGTGGCTGCAGGAAAAAAGGCTAGGTAGAGTCAGGATGTTTTTGTCTTCATGAGCATCTGACTTGATTAGTCCAAATGGGTCCAGTTCTCTTGAGTGAGGAACGAGCTGGTTCAGTTTGTTTTCAAACATACCAAAGATACTGTCTAATTCCTCTGGCAAAGGGAAAATCCATTGCTGGAGCAAATGTTTTGAGTACTCTTCTGATCTACACAAAAGTGAAAGCCTTGGGGAAACCAGTGGGAGATACGTGCTGAGATTTCTTTGTCCATCTGACCCCCAGTCTCTCTGTGGCTTCTTGGCTCAATGAAAATAGCTTTATGGGGCAGTTTTTTCTTTTTTTCCTTTGTGTTTTTGTTTTTTTTTTCTGTTTTTTTTTGTTTGTTTGTTTGTTTTGTTTTTTGTTTTCCCCTGTTGGTTTGTAAGCTCTTTAGAATCTGTACCATCTACCCACATGTCAGTCTAAGGGTCACACCTTGATCTCAGTAAGGTTTTAGGGGATGCTGTATTCCTGAATGTCTGTTTGGAAGAGCAATTTGAACTCCAGAGTGCCAACCACCAGTTTAAAATTAGATGCACAGGCCGTATAGAAAGCAGTTCATGACCCTGCTGGGAGGCTTCCAACACTGGGCAGGTTTACTGAAATTGCAGGGAACAGTCTGATTTTTTAACTAGTTTTCATTGGCGTGAAAGCAATGAGTTATATTTAAAAAGAAGGAAAAGAGAAAAAGAAAAGAAAAAGAAAAAAAAAAAGGAGGGATGAAAGAGGAGAAAAAAGAAAAAGAGAAATGTGGACCTTACTGACGTGCCTTTGGTGGAGTCTGTTGGTCACACAATCACACACTGCTGTGGCCCCGGGTGCTGAGGACAGGCTGTGCTGAGGCTGGCTGCCAGCTCTCCTGGTGGAAACGTGTATTTACCGGAGGTGAGGATAGCCAAGTCCCCAGGCTGTGAAACGCCAGCCAGGCAGAGTAGTTCCCCACGGTCCCATGCTTCCAGATTCTTCTGCATTGGTGGCAAACACCACATTCAAGAAGGCAACATTCATCTCACTAACTCTTTTGTCAAACCTGTTTGGGGCCCTGCTCCACCTCATCACCTAGCTAGGAAAACCTTGCCTCCCAGGTGTCAGATTGTGTCTGTCCCATTCCACTGCCTTCTCTCATCTGACAAGAGACTAGCTGTGATGTCAGGGGCTGATTTGTTTGCCCTAACACAGGCATTTAGGACCTCCTGTGATGCCCTGGGATAGCGCTGTATGGAGCAGATCACCTGGTGTCTGCTCTAGGGTGATGTGAATCACTCTCTAGACTACTCTTACTGGATTTCTATGGGCTATAGTGGGAACTGAAGTGTCTCATACAAGGGTAAACATCTATCTTTCAACATTCAACACGGATATTAGGAAAAATTTCTTCTCTGAAAGAGTATCCAAGCTTTAGCACAGGCTGCCCAGGGTGATGGTGGAGTCACTGTCGCTGAGGTGTTTCAGAACCATGGAGATGTGGCACTGAGGGACATGGCCAGCAGGCATGGTGGGGTAGGTTGGAATTAGTGACTCTAGAGGTCTTTTCCAACCTTAATGATTCTATGATCTGATTGTGAGTATCTGCAAGCTAAACACTATCTCAACTTAAGGAAATGTTCTTTTACAGTGATAGCTCTGCAGGCACTACAATCATCCCCAAGCCTTTTCCCATTTAATAAGGCAGAGACAACTCAGCTCTACATTTTTATTTTCTTTCTTTTCCTGCAAAAACAGTGGGCTGCTCCACCACCCTACTGTACATCTTAGACTCACTTTTCATCAAGAGAAGACCGCTCTGAACAACTAAGGAGAACTCAACCAGTCATGCATTTCTCTGAGCGCAAACGTGTGTTAGCTACTCCGCTCTGCACCAGAGCTGGCAGCATCCACTGTGACCTGCATTTGGCCCATGACTGTTCCTAGTGCCAGGCCAGCAAGAAGTTCATAAGATATTTGTCATTTCTTTCCATTCCTTTCAGCATTTGGTGGGATTTCCAGCAGCGTGTGGCTCCAACTATGGAAAAAGTTGCAATGAGGAGCTGACTTGCTTAGATGAAATGTTCTGCATCCTCTTGAGTCACTTGCAATTTCCTTGAGTTCCTTGTATTATAGTTCTGATTGCCTGTAGCCTCTCAAGAATTAAAAAAAAAAAAAGAGTGAGAGAGAAAGAAAAATTAAAAAGAAATGTTTCTCATCTTGAGCCAGAAGGAGAGAGGGAAGAAACTCCCTGGCAGGTGTCAGATTTTCGGATTGCAAAATTAACAGCAAATGAGCATGTTCACTTCTGCATGCACCTTGTTCTTATTGTGACTTCTGCTTGGAAAAAGCCTACTAGATAGAGACTTTTGCAAGGACACCTGGTAGCACTCAGTGCCTGGGGAGTCAGGTCTTCTTTCATTTGTGGAAGAGAGGCATTGAGACTCACATCTTGACTCAGCAGTGCTGAGCATCATTCTACAGAGGGGTCCTTCCTACTGAGAAAAGAGGACCTGCTCCTTTAAGGCTGGGAGTTTAGTTTCAAGGCATCCACAGCTTTGGGGAATGGAGGCAGCCACCATGAGCTTGGTTTTCTCACCTGTAAGTTGTCATATGGGTTCTCGTTGTGCTGCAGATGCTGGTGCTTATGGATTTAATAGTGAGAGCAGCTAGAACAGAGAAGTTCTTGTTATATAAGTAGAAAGTTTCTTAACAGTGGCTTAAAATAGAGCCAATAACATCCTTTTTGGGGAACTTCCTGGTAAGAAATTCTGATGTTGTTTGATACAGTTCTGGGGACCATACTTAGGCAAAGAAGCAGGGAAAGGTGGCAAGCCTTACTTCCATACTTTTGAATTCAACTTTGCTCTGATGAGTCACTGGAGTGAGTCACAGTAAATGGTTCAGCTGTAAGGACCACGGTGTTTTCTCCCCATCCCTGGGACTCATGCCATGGGCTCCTTGAGGTTTCTTGGACTTGGTTTCATTTTTACTGGGAGGAGGAAATGGTGCCTCCAAATTCCACCCATTTTCAGTATTACATGGGTTGTCTGCTGGTAGGGAAGGGAATGTTGAGACAAAATAATTGTCAACTTGGGTCCTTTCTTTTTCTTTCCAATACCTTCTCCCACAGATCACTCACACCACATATTTTGTTCTAATATGGTCTAAACTGCTTGGTTTCCTTTTTAAGAAAACCTGGATGTAGAAAGAAAAAGAGTTTACTCCAGGGTAACTCTGGGTAGCATGAATGCAGCCATGGTTGTAGCACTTCCTGAGATGCAGAAGAGGATGAAGAACTAAAGTAACTTATGTAGTGTGGCCTTCTGTAATTAAAAATGCAACAGGAGCTAACACTAAAATAACATGCTCCAAAAATGAAGGGAAAAGGGTTTTCTCCTTTAGAAGGGAGAGACAAAGGTGCTGGGTATTACTTGTCCCATAGCTTTAGGAAAACATACGGGCTATTTTGACAAAAAAAAAAAATGTAAAGTATATGCACGTGCAATATTATGGTGGAGACCAGGTAGCAGTTTTCCAGTAGAGGTAGGATGGAAAATATTGGTGGTTTTAAAGGAACATGTAAATGTGGCACTTAGGGACATGGTTTAGTGGGCATGGTGAGGATGGTTTGATGGTTGGACTTAGTGATCTTAGAGGTCTCTTCCAACCTTTATGATTCTATGGCTATAATTAGCTTGAGATGGAGCAAGATGATTTTCAATAGGAGTTCTTCGTGCAAAGGGCCTCTCTATCCTGGTGATCTTGTTAGTGACATCACAGAAAGCCACTGGACTCTAAGGTTTGATTTTAGTTTGTTGTGTTTAAGGAAGATGAATTCAACCTGGAGCAGGTGCAAAGGGCAACAAGGACCGTTGGAAGAAGGGTGTGCACTGTTTAGGAGACTCGAAGTGTCTGACATGTTTAGCTCAGCAAAATGGAAGATTGGAGCAGTTAAGATCATACTCTATAAATAGAATGGGAGTAAAACAGTAGAGAGGAAAAAAAGCTATTTAAAACTAAGGATATCATTGGCATCAGAACAGATGGGGATAAACTGGTCATGAATAAATTTAGGTTGGAAAGTGGAAGATGTTTTTTAACGATTGGAGCAAGTCTTCCAGAGGGAGCGAATAAACGAATTCCTGGAACCTGTTAAGTTTATGAGGTGGTGACTGCAATGGCAGTGAGCATGAAGACTGCAGTCTTCAAAATCACCATCTCTGGAATGAATGGCTCCCCCAGCCCTATAGACTATTGTCCTCGGGTTTTCTTCCTCATACCTTGGTCTGTTCCACTTTGCTTGCATTTTGAGGAATTCCCAACAATGCTACAAAAAGACAGTGCACTTTTTGTTTAGAGTTGAGACCTGAGTTGATAGAAAGCCATGGGGATATGGAAACAACACCCCCTCTTCCTGAAAAAGAGATAGTTTTGCTGTTTTATTAAGGCACGGTGTGCCTGCATGCACAAATTACTAATCTTTCTTCTGTGAGAGCTAGCAGAGGTAGGTCTTAAATCCCCAAGGCAGATGCCTGACCTTAACTGTAGTTCTGATTTTTGAATTGTAAATTTTGTAAGATATAAATCATTTGGTAATAACGGTGTGTATGGAAGATGAGTTGGTTTGATGGAAGAATTGATCACTTTGGTCTACATAGACAGCCTCAAGCTGAATTAAACCAATATGTCAGTAAAACTGGTGTAATTTGCCTATGAATTCTGTAAGCGCTGGGAATATAAACAAGATAAAATCTCTGGGGAACTAGTTGATGTGGTCACTCCCAGATGTTAGTACATAATAATTTGAGGATGTAAACAATGTGAGGATGCTTCTTGTTCTTATATATGTGGGTTACCCTCCTGAAGACTCCAGTCCTGATTCATTGAAGAACTCTCCTACTGATTTCAACAGGTTTAAAGCTAGTCATGCCCCAGACTTGACTGGGGGTACTTTGTAGAACTGTATTCTGAAACCAAATTGATACAGCAGAATTCAGCTAAAAACAATGAATTGAAATAATCACCTTCCATTCCAGGATCTTTGTGAAAAAAACATCAGTTCTCTTATGATACAGGTAACTTCAAGATGTGTGAGGACTATTCCATGATGCAACTTAGATAGAACAGAGCAATACTCCTGACTTGATTTCCTTTGTCAAGTGGATTGGTAATCCTTGCCAGCTATGTAAGATCTGGAATGCAAGATGGAAAGCTAGGAAGGGCTGGGTTTCCAGAAGGATTCATGGTCCTGGGTTAGGCACCTAAATTTCTTGTACAGCTAATGGGGAGAATGTCTCCCACCAACAGAGTTTATAAAACCTACCCTCACAACTGGACAATAAGTGGCCCATCTCTCCCAGGCACTGGCAAAAGAAGTTCTAAAATAATGGAGCTGTGGATTTGATTTCCCTCAAGGTCAAGAAAAGACTTGAATCCACATCTTCTATTTATTGTGTATAATGAGATCAAGACTATAATGCAAAATGGATGTGATGATTCTCCTTCCATTACACAGAGAATATAAGTTTACAATTTCTGTTTAATTCCTGTTTTGCTCCAATGATTGCCCATGCTTCAGGCACACTTGATGATTCCCAGGCTTCCTTGTAGCTGTTTCACTGAAAGAAGAAATTTAGTTACAGTCAACAGTGTAATTCACTCACGAGTCCACATCAGACAGTGCAGATGCATACTGCACTGAGTTTACTTCTTGTCCCAGGGCAGTCCTCCAACACTGTCCATCTGGACTGCCCAAGCCTACCTCCTGCTTGTCAGCAAGTTCAGCAAGTTTATACCTAGTTTCAGGATGTTTAATACCCACATCACGACAGAACTGTCATTCAGTAGGGTGTGACATAACCTCATTGTTATATTGGATGCTCTGAACTGAGCTGACCCTCTCCCTTCAGAGAAACCACAAGTTATGAGTCAAGGTTACTAGGTTCCAGCAGAGGTCCAGACCTGGGTCTCTGTGGTGAGAGTGAAGTCTGCCTGCCTTGAGCACTGTATGTACCACATGGTCCAAGGATGAGTCTTCTTCCTCTCCTGAAATCCACAAGGCCCAACCCAAAGCTAGAGCTTCATTCTCAGCTCCAGTCACCACTGAGCTGCTAGAACCACCACTGGGCACTGTGGGACTTCATTTCTGTTTTGCTAATCTTGTCATTTAGCCAGAATTGCTCAACAACCTGTTAGCAAGCCTGTGGCTTGAATCTAAGGTATCCATGTCCCAAAGCAGTATTCAAATGGCTGGACCAGATTTCCTTTTGCTTTCAGTGGATTCAAGTTCATTGGATGTTTTAGAGTTGGGCCAGTGAACCTCAGCACTGTCACTCAAGATGAAACAGGTGGTACAACTTCATGGGTAAGTGTTTGGACTTGATGATCTTCGTGATCTTTTTCAACCTTCACCACGATCTTCAGGGAAAGAAAGTGGCCAGAGAATCACAAAGAAGCTGTTCCTGGAGCAAAGTGTCTCATCCAGAGAGGAGGTCAAGCTGACAGAAATGAATGCTATGGCCAGCAGTGCTGGAGCACAAGGTGCTCATTGAACTGATCTGATCATGTTAAAGCACATGGCCACAAACTGACAGTGCTGCATTCTCTCAGTAACCTGCATCCTCCCAGATTCAGGTTAATTCATGTATCCTGAGCTGCACTGTATTTCTTGCCTATTTCTCCCTAGATCAGGAGGCTTGAACCCACCCTGCTCTATATGAGGAATCCTAATCTGAACTGGGAGAGGTCCTGGGATGTGCTCTTTCTTAAGTTAAGCTCTGAAGCTGTTCCTTGGGTTATGTGCTTGCACAGGTAGGGAATGCTTCCCTGTTCTTACCCATAGAGTCATAGAATATCCCACACTGAAAAGGAAGGGGCCCTAAAGGGTCATCAAGCCTTTAGCCAGTATTTTCTTTCCTTGATATCGTGACTCTCTTTCCATGCCCTCAGACCATGCTCTTTTGCTGGTGTTTAAAGCTCTCAAATTCTTGAGGATAATTAGCATATCCCCATCTCTGCCATCCGATCCTCTCTTTAGGTCGGCTCAGGGCCTCTCCAATCAAGGGCCATCCTGGTAGTATTGTGATGCCTCTTAAGAACCCAATCCTTTAGTAAACATAGAACAAATGAGGTAATTAGGAAAATGTAAACAGGACGAGGGAGGCCCTTTCCCCCCCACATGAGTGCAGGACTTGGAGAAATTAGCACAAGTTTAGATTTACATTGTATAGAGACACAGATACTTATGGTCCCCATGTAAAGCTAAATTCCTCATCTAATTTCATTACAGAATAATGTCTTCTGTCAGGAATACAAGCCTGCCACCAAACTGCTCCTGGGATACATCAAGCATCATCTGATGACAGTAACTAGGACGGCAGCACAGCCTCTCTTTGATCCACCTTGGATAAGCTTTCTAATTTAAAACACATATTCAAAAGAGATAGGCATTCAGAGCCCTAGCACACATTGTGCAGTAACATGTCTTGCTTTATATTCTCAAAATATGCCACGTATCTAGAATAAGGTTGCCTATTTTTTCTTTGCTCCATTTCATAGGATCATAGGATCAATTAAGGCTGGCAATGATCTCTAAGATCATTGATTTCAACTGTTAACCCAACCCCACCATCCCCATCATGTTTGTGCTGTCTTCCAAAACATGTCCAAGAACAGATCATGGATAAGGTGGTAAGTTTTGGTTTGAAGGTGACTGGAGATTGCTTGGGAAACATGAAAGTCCCAGCAACCCAGTTCTTTTACCCTGGGTTTGCCTAGTTTACTGTAACAGATGCAGTACAACAGGTACAGAAAAGAGAGGTTTAGTCTTCTCAATGAAGAAAAAATACATGAGAAGGAGTTTAAGGGTACTTCGGTTTCATTACTTGACAAGTAATACAGCAAGACACCTGTATGCACTAGAAAGGATTGCAGAGAGATGCTGACATCACTAAGGTTTACTCTTTCGGTTCAACGCAGATATTGTCAACTCTGTTCTTTTCCTATGCTCCTTTCAGAACCATTGTAGCTGTGGTCCCTCCAGGCTCCCCCAGCAACAGCAAGTGTCTTCTATTTTTCATCCAAAAGAAACTGTGATAACAGAGAGACACAAATTAACAGAAATAGCTGAAGCAGAATTGTGTGTACTTGCTGAGTGTCACATTCCTGAAGTCACAGTATCTGTCCAGTCACACATTGTTTCCATCTCTCCCTACTTTTCCAGAACAGGTAGTTCACATTCAGACTATTTGTGCTTGATGCTCCATGTCTGACTGAAGTTGGCCACCCTCATCTTGGTTGCACCGTGTGCCAAGAATGTAACTTAAACTTGGGTTATCTTTGGGCAGTCCTTGAAACCTAATTATTATTAGTAAACAGAACAATCTGCTTGCAATTCTGCTCTGTATTTGATTGCTGCCCTGAGAATAACCCTGCATTGTAAATAGCAGCATTCATGCAGGGACTTCAGATATGTCAGGAGGAAACAAGGGTTCGGTCTCTAGTTCCTGACAGAGATGGTAGG
Organism: Odontophorus gujanensis; assembly: GCA_013399175.1. NCBI lineage: Eukaryota > Metazoa > Chordata > Aves > Galliformes > Odontophoridae > Odontophorus > Odontophorus gujanensis. The sequence goes on along the minus strand of VXAB01008615.1, from coordinate 144,612 downwards.
AATCTGCCCTACCTTTTTCAGGTGGTAATGTTCTGCTCACTTGTTCTCAGTGCTTGTTCTCAGTGGTCAACCTGTTGTTTATACAACTGATTATCACAGAAAACTCAATTTTACTCAATTTTAAAACAACAACAGCAACAATAAAAAGATTATCAGAGCCATCGTGCCCAGTCTTTCCATCTGAACCTGGAAGTACAAGATTACAGGCCTGCTTCCTTACCCCAAGCACTCTCATGCCATCCATGCAGCAGAAAAATAGATGTGGAGCCTGGCAGTAAATTGTCTGAAACTAAGCTGCTCTGTCAGTCACCTTGGAACAGTGTTCCCCCTTTTCCCTCTTATGTACACAGTGTCTCATCGTGCAGATGACATGGATATTCAAATGCCTAGAATGAATCCAAAATTGGGAATTTTCTTCCCCAAGAATCCCTTAAGAAAAGGGGCTGGGGCTTGTCCTTTTAATTTTCTTCCTTTTTTAAAATATATACATATATTACATTCTCCCTTTCTGAGTGTCAGCATATGGACTTAAAAATACCTCACAGAAGAGTGTTTAGTGTGGAGTGAGAATGTGGATGGGAGTATCAGGAAGAAAGATCTAAAATTTCTGTGTACTGTCTGATATTTGAGTGATGAGAGGAGGAAGCATTTCTTGCCATTATTTAAAGAAAGCCAGGCAGACAAACCAAAGGAAAGTTAATATCTGTCTATTACGGTAACCTAGGATCAAAGAATAATTTCGGTTGGCATGGATGTTGGGAATACAACAGTTTTTCCAGATAGGTGTGTATGGTGGTAGATAGACAAATGTGCACATGTGGAAAAAGGAGAAAGAAGTTATCTGGTGAAAAGCACAGACATGAGACCTTTGTAAACCATTGTGCTTTAGCTACAGGACTGCTAAAAGTGTTGCCAACTGGCATTTCACCCAGCTGCTTTCTGATATGCTTCAATGACTTGCACACCTCGCTACCTCTTCTCTGGTCCCTTGGTGGTTCTCTGGGTGGTTAAGATCCTATAGGGTTGATTTACCTGTACCAAATGTCTATTTTTGAATTGGGGACAAAATATCTCCTTGAGAAACTGAAGGCTCAGAGGGGAGAGACATAAAGTTAGGGAAGAGTATTTTCCCATAGACCACAAACATCTTACCATCATCAAAATAATACTGGTAGATTCTCACTTCTCATTCCCAGATCCCAGTAACAATACTGTTCCCTTCCATTGACACTAAATGCTGAATTATTTCTTTGCATTGCTGTGTCGTGTTATGTTGAGTTCCCTTGCCTTGTGTTGAGCTGTGTTGTGTTGAGTTCTGTTGTGTTGAGTAGTGTTGTGTTGTGCAGGAAACCTCAGGATGGGAAAAAGGAAAGGAAAGGAAAGGAAAGGNGAGTGTTGTGTTGTGTTGGGTAGCGTAGGGTGGTGAAGAGGAAAGGAAAGGAAAGGAAAGGAAAGGAAAGGAAAGGAAAGGAAAGGAAAGGAAAGGAAAGGAAAGGAAAGGAAAGGAAAGGAAAGGAAAGGAAAGGAAAGGAAAGGAAAGATGGGAATCATTTTCAAACAGATTATTGGTTGTGCTTATAGAACTTAAAATCTTTGTCTTGAACGGACTAAAACTGGCTACTTGATAGATGTTGGGAAATATCTGTGCACTGGGGCTCATAATCTGCCTGAAGCACAGCTAGAAGGGGTCCCACAGCAATTGATGCAACACTATCCAACACCTTTATTTTCATATTTTATCGATCCAAGAAAAGCAGAAAAATTATTGCTGGTACAGTCCACAAATGTGGCAGACTACCGAAAAGCAATGAAAATCACCAGAAACAGGTCTGCAATGCCCAAGTGGTCTGGATCACTTCCTTGGGCAGCTCATTTGTGCAGAGTGCAATATTAAAGCAGCCAAACTAATGACCAGTAGTTGGGAAAGAAAGAATGCAATTCAAATGAGATTGGAGACAGCATCCCGAAAAGCATCAGCCCTGACCAGCTTGGGATTGTGGTACTGGAACAGTGCTGTAGGGTGAGGGATAATGAAGCCTTTCAACGTTTGAGCACAGCCCTCATGGATACAACACTCAGATTCTCTTCAGTATTTCTGAGACCGCTGCTAAAATATTGGGCTACAGTCGTGATGTCCACACTTGAGATGTTAAAAACCCAAATGGATTGATTTTTGTCCCAGGGTGAATTTGTGGTATGAAATCTTTTCCTCTGAAGTTGTGTTGAGCCAAACAGGGGAAGTTTGGTGTGAAGATTATAAGAGGAAATTCTTAGTTTTAACTGGGATTCCTGTAAAAGGGAGATGTTGTAACAGCAGGGGATTTTCACTCAGTAACAACTGGGCATGAGGTAATTTTCCCTCAGTCAAGTAGAGGGTGACTAGGAGTTCATCCACTTCTAATTATATAAGGAAGTGAAAGTTAAAATTCTTTGCAAAAGTGTTCCTCAATGGCTTACACTTCCAATGGAAGGAAAGGGACAACAAATGAATTAAAAAAAAAAAAAGAATAAAATGAAAAAAAAGAAAAAAGTTTAAACAAAAAATAGCTATCCAATTCTCTGGGCTACCACTTCAATGGTGGAGAGCGATGCAAAGCTTAAAGCTACAGGTCTTAGTTTCATCTGCTCCCTGGGGTGAAATAAAGGATTTCTAGGAAAACAGACACTGGAACAAGGACAAGCAGCTATGCCCAGCCTCAGTGAAATCATTGTCAGAGTACACAGAATAGTCCTGGCATGTGCTACATGTAAAAAGCTGTTAGTGAAGGTACCAGATCACTAATTCCCAAACTTTTTGGAAGAACTCTGCCAACCCTCAAATTTTCTTGCAAACCACTGCACACCCAATCAAGCTTAGGAAATGCAGACTTGGTAGCTCATATGTCTTCGGGCTTAATACGCCTCTATGGCCTAGATGCAGCCCACTCACCACAGGCACTCGGACCACCAGCGGTTACTAAACCGCAGCTGGAGTTCTCCTGTGCTCAGAGGATAAAACTGAGCCTCTGAGGTCAACGGGAGTCTTTCCACTGACTTCAACAGGCTTTAGATCATGGTCTTCCCACGCTAGTGCACTAGGCACTGACAGTAGTGAGTTGCAAAAAGTGTTGTCCTACTGCATGGATGGGTCTCACATGGTTTGTCCTTTATTTTGCTTTTGTTGTTGTTGTTTTTCCTCCAGGTGAATCTCTTTCCCTGCCCTGTTCAGCATCTTGGGAATGCATATTTGGGCATAGAAATTTCAGGGTTTCTCCTCAGCCCCCTTGTAGTAGGAGTGCTGTTTGGTATGTGGAATTGAAAGTATCATGAGGACTCCCAGAGACTGTGGGGTGCAAAGGCAGCCAGAAAACCCTCTTGTCATTTGATTCTCTTTCTTCAACACAAAAATGATCCATTTTATCATGTCTTTCTATCAGCAAAAATATCTAAAATAAGGTTGCAGCAGCCTCCACAGGGATGGGCCGCATCTCTCTTCAGTAAGGATCAGTTCATCCAATCAACCATCCTGAAAACTGCAATTTAAAGTGAGCTGGCTTGGCTACATCAAAATGCCCATTTGTTCATGGCAGTGAGGTGACATTCAACCTTTATATATTAGTTGTTTTAATCTGAATTGGATTCTTACCCCTACAGCTAGGTAAGATCAATTTCCCCTAGATACAGCCAGTGTAAACACCAACATTCAAGTGTTATTTACAGACGAGCATGTGAGGCTCTTTCAGGATTTGGGCCATCTGACCAAACACGATTATCTATTTTATGAGTAGATGAGCTATACCCTCAAGAGAATTTCTCTTCAAGGAATTTGAAATAACTAAATCAGACATTAAATATCTGGTTTTGGTCAGAAAAAAAAATAAATAAATGAAAGCAAAACGGAACCAATGTTCTCTCACCCTCGTGTCTCTGTGCCCTGTGTGCTATATGAAAAGGAGGGTCTTTACTGAGCTATCCCACTGCAAGAAGATTTTACTACAAACCTTTCAAATGAAAATAGAGTGATGTGATCTGTTTCTCAGATTCTTCAGTGCATCATTTTTCATATATGGCTTCAATCACCAGTTGGGCTCTTCTTGCTGCTAGCAATTTGTTTGGATAACTTTGTGCAGTTTTTGCTGTCACGAATGGCTTATACAGTTGTACGTTCTGTGCCTTTGATGTTCAGGTGCTAAACTTCTGAAATTGATCTTGCTACTGCTCAGGCACTTCTTCAGAGTTATGTTCTCATTTTTTGTGCCAGGAAATTAAGATTAGATCTTCCTCAGCACCTTGCTGTCTAGTGGTTCAAACTGTTCCTTATAGCCAGAAAAAGAAAAATGCAGAGGAAATGTCATATCAGCATTATCTGGTGGAGCCATATATGCTAACAGATATGCTAACAGAGACAGTCCATCAGCTGAATAACAGTGGCTTTCTGTACTGCTCCTTTTGACAGTGTACTAACCCATATGGTTGCATTCAGTGTATGCATTCAAAATCGTAGAATGGATTGAGTTGGAAGGGATGTTTAAAGGTCATTTAGTCCAACTCCACAAACCAAGGTGGTTTTCTCTTATGATAAGAAAAAATAAACCAACACATTGAATTGCACATCTGAAGGATATCTACTTCACTTTAACAAATCTTTCCCTGACAAATAATTCAGATTTCCACCAATGTGAGCAATAATTTTCGGGTCAATATTTCTGAAGTCATATTTTTAAGTCAGAATTTCCAGTCACAGGCAACAGCGGAGGAAAGAATTTTATTTTCTTAGTCAGAATAAAAGCAAATTTCCAAATGCCAAAATTTCCTATGAATTAGAAATCCTGAAATTTGGCTGGCTTAATTTCCTAACCCTGGTATCTGCAGTTGCGCCAGGACTGCAAAATAAATAGGATTTCCAGTCTGACTCACTGTAAATAAAGGAGCTAGTGTACGCAAGCCAAAAGTGATGAGATCTGGCCTTTGCTGATAGATTGGTAAGTATGACAAGATTACCTGGGAGGAGTTTGATTTTTCAATTCTTTTTCCTAATGGTTACTTTACAGTACCTTCCTTTTGTATCTTGTATTCACACCTTCTAATGGGGTATTAATGAGCTGTTGGTGGTTTCTTTAATTTAGGGCAAGGCCATTAAGGGAACATGAAGTCTTTACTAGCTTCCAGATTCTTAATAAAAAGAAGTGATGCTCTATTAGATAGGTCATGCCCGAAAGCTTCCAGCACAGAGCAGAGACTCCATTGCCTTTGAGGCTGCTGTGTACCTGTGGGCTGTTATCTGGTGTTAAGATTTCCTGCAGTAGGATATACTTGCCAAGCAACCTGTGTTGGTTTTTATATGATTATAGCAAAACACCATCAATTTCAGTCATTCTATTTGCATTATTTTTCCTCTTACAACTAAGCGTATAGGCTTGGTTAGATAAAGGGGAACTGGATAATGGCAGAACAGATGTGAATTTTAGTCACTAGCAGTAAGCATATATCTTGTACCTAAATTTATTTGCAAGCTTTATCAGGATCCATGTGTAGCCTTGAGTTTCATCTTCCCAGTCTTTAGCATCCCTCTCTAAAAGGTGGTAGGATGACTTTCAGTCTCCCATGTGACAAAGTTCTGTCATTTCTCCCAAACATCAGTGACAATTTGACAGACAATTTACCAACAAGGGGATTATTTTTTGGAAACAAATGGGAAAAAAAAAAACAATCTTTGAGCAATTTTGAAGTTGGATATGACTTCAAAGCTAGACTTGCTTGAGTGGAGGTTGTGACTAGACACCTTCAGAAATACCATCCAACCATAACTTATATATAACAGTTACATGGCTATACATAGCCATACACTCACCAAAGCACCAAGCACCATCCTGGAATTTCTTCATCCTGGATTTCTCAATATCCATTTGTCCAGCTCCTTATCTTGGCAGAGATTTTAAGTATACAAAAAAATTAACAGCAATTAAAAAGACTTTGTAAAGAGTTATAGTGGTGGGACAGCAAAAAGCCAGCTGCCTTCTGACTCCTCTGAGTTTAACTTCTAGCATGTGAGAAAATACATTGCATATACAATTGAGTTTGCAGTAATGTTCTTCTCATTCTTGGGATGGAATCTCTCAAGTTCTGCTGCCTGGCCTGTGAACCTTAAAGAATCTAAGCAGAATAAACTCCTGCTCAGGATGATTTCACTGACATTCCCTTTTATTGTAAAGAGTCCATAAGAAAGGACAGATCAGTGAATTTTTCCTCTCAAATTTATAGCTTTGGAGTCCTTAGCACAGCTGTAGGTTAGCTTTGCCTTCCCATTGACCTGCTACAAGCAAACAGCAGGGCCACATGGGTCCTGCCCTCTCTTATCTCTTTTTGTCCCTATGGAATCAAGCTTTCAAGGTTTGTGAAATGGCAACAATCATTGACAAGAATTGGTTTTCTCTGGGTTTATATCAGTAACTCTGGGAAGACCACTGGCCCTGAACAGCCTAACAGTCTACTAACACATGTAAAGGGGCAATCCTTACAAGCTTAGGCTTTAAAGACTGATAAGACACTTTGCAACTACATTTGGACAATATGATCTCAGTGGTCTTTTCCAGCCTTCATGATTCTATGATTTTAGGAACTCTCTGCCTTTACAAAACTGAGCAACATGTTTGGTCTTTTACAAACACTGTAAAAATGTTCTTTTTCCTAATTCTCTGCGTCAGAGACAGAGCCAAGCAGCTGCGTTACCCAAAGATGATCCGATCCCAACTGAACACTTGTAGCCATTTAAATGTGACCTGCTGTTTGCTTTGTTGATAAGTAGTTTATGATGCTGGTGGACAAAATACAGAAATCAAATATAAATCACAAAAAAGGAGAAAAAAAGAAAGCCTTAAGGAGCCACAGAGAAAGGTGTGGTATCCAACATCTATAAAAATGTGGTTTTCCAGTGTAGGCAGCTAAATATAAAAACCCTACAGAGAACTATAAATTCCTAATAAATATGATTGAACTACTGGAGAAAATCAGGCAGACTAGGCTCAAGAAAACAGAAGCAAAGCTGAGAGCAAGCTGGGGCCAGGGACATGTCTATTTATGATGTGTATTTTACATTACTCCGGAACTTGAGGATTTGTGACCTGGGTCAGGATCTGGTGAGCACCATTCGAGGGCACACACCCTGGGGAGCTGTGAAAAATGAAGGTTGTTCTGCAGCACTGAGAGGGAACGGTGTCGACAGCACATCTCCCGGAGGATAGCCAAGCATACTGTGCCTCTGAAGGCACGGCCCAACCACTTTTCTCACCCAGTGGTATCTGGAATAAGTATTTAAATCTGACCTGGGACGGCTGAAAAGGAGTTTTTCTCCGTTTACTAGCTCAGCTGTGCTGGTCAATGAGTCATGGGCATGAAAACCAGTTTCTGATTTTTTGTGCTTAGGTTTCAAAACAGAATAAACAGTTACACATCTGATTGTCTCCATGTTCTTAGACTTGATATCAAAGCAGTTATCAGCAGGGGATAACAGCAGAAGGAAAACAACCTTTGTAGAAACACAGAATCATTAAGGTTGGAAAAGATCACTAAGATCACTGGGTCCAATCATCAACCCATCACCACCATGCCCACTAAACCATGACCCTCATTTCATTTCAGGCATTACCCCTGAAATGCATAAAAAATTCTTACAAGCCCATATCCACAATTTCCCCAGCCTATAACTTTCTCTTTTATTCGTACTGTTTCCAAGAGGTGCTAATAACTGTTTGCCAAAGAAGGGGAACTTAAGACCATGTCAGGGAGTGTGGGTCGATCTCACCCGTCAGTGAGGGTTGCCAAAACCAGCAGAGGGAATTGTCTCTGCAGAGGGACTGGAAGCAACAAATGGCTGCAAAGCAAAACCACAGTTGGAGTCAGCGTGGCCTTCACTTTACTTGTGCATGTCAACCAGCATCCAAGGCAGCTGTGTAGGTTTGCACTCAAAGCATGTAGTAAACAGGACTGGTGATGGTGGCTGGAGGGAGGAGGCAAAAATGCTGTTTTGTTTTTTATCCCCTATGAAGCATCAAAACACTCTGGCCAAAGGAAATAAAGGAGAGAATATGCATGGTTGGAAATGCTAAGCTGATGGAGAGAGGGCAGCCAAGGTGCTGAGGGCAACCTCTGCCACTTTCCACCGCTATAAGAGCATCTATAGGAAGGCTCTATCCAAAACAAGCTGTTAGCAAGATGTTTTTTTTTATGGCATAGCTCTTTTGGGGTGGGTGATGGTGAAGTTCTTGTTTGGGTTTTGGGGTGTTCTCAGTGTGGTTCATGCTTACAGAGCAATTCAGATCTGGGCTGACCTCTGGGACTGCAGTTGAAACCTTCTAAACCTTCTCCTGGCTCACTTTTTCCTCCTTTGGATACCTCTTGTTCTTGCCAATTATTCAACAAACCCTTCCTTGTCTTTCCTGAACAGGACGGCTGTGTGGGAACCACTCCATTTTCTTTGGTGGGAAATGTCATGATTCTGAAATCTGGTTTTGTTCTGAAGTGGAAGAACACACGAACAAACACAAAATTATTTATTTGCCCGAAGTTTCCTACAAATCACAATCAGAATGATCTGTTCTAAAAACTGAGCTTTTTCATCCTGGCTGCAACCTTTCCAAATTTGATAGGAACATTTTTAATATTGGGAAACAGAAGCTCATTCAACAAAGTCAGAATGTTTTGTTCTGATTTTTTTATTTTTTAAGAAGAAGATGGAACCAAAATGGACAGTTTCTCAGGACAAGTTTGGGTGTCAAAAAAGGGCACTTTGGGATGAAGAGCATTCTCCCTTTATTTTTTCATTCTGCAACTGAGCCTTACGGAGAACTGTGAATAATCTCTGGATAAGAAAACATTGTTTTTTGGATGCTGTTGCACTGTTGTCTTGAAGTCTCCTGACACGCTTTACAGAACATGGGTAACAAATGAAACATAGTGAAACAGAGGCACCCTATAGTCATGTTTAGCAGGTCACTTGCAAAGGCCAGGAATACTTTGTGATGCCAAGGAAGACAGATAAGAGCAGACTCTTCTGCATAATAGAAATTACAAGGGAAGTTCAGGGGAGGATGGAGCATGGGAAGGTGTTTTGTCATCTAGAAGCTCAAGTTTATCCTGTTGATGTGCCAGATCACATCAATGGCTGCTACAAAATGCATTTCCACCCTGATGTACAACTACAACTGGGCAAAATTGCCTAATGGATAAAATGGTGTGCTGTGCCTTCATGTCGCTGTTTTCTCTCTGTTAATCTTAGCAGAGATGAAACATCCTCTCATATGTTTTGCAGTGTATTGACTGCAGTTTCCTTTGGCTCTTGACTCAGCTATGCCTGATCCACCAGCGCGATTTCAAGGATGCAGACAGGATTTTGTAACCTTGCTGCTCTTCTGCTAATGGAGCCATTGAGTTTCAAGTCGGAGCCAGGGCAGACAGCCTCCCCTGTCAGATGTCCCCCCACTGATGAGCCTTTCTATTGAACCTGGGTGAGAAGTGCTGGCTCCTTCTCCTCATCCCTTCTGAAGTCACATCCAATGAGCAAGGTTGAAGCAGGGAGCTGTGATTAACAGAGGCTTCAATCTGCCAAGAATTCATTAAAAAATAATTGTTTGCTTCCCACTCTACTGCTGCCCAGGCTTTGCACAAACATCACCAGTATGGAAAAAAGAAAGAGGACACTTTGTCACGTATGTGCCACTGGTTTTGTAGGGTAGCTTTGTTGGTGGCAATGAGACCAGCCTGACTCCTCCTGAGGACAGCTGCACCCAGCGACACATGACATCATGCGCCCTGGCCATTACAGGGCTGAGGTTTTGTCCTTGGTTGACATCAAAATAGTAAGGGCAGTGGTTTCCATGAGGAGACAGAAGTTGAATATTAGGAAAAATCTCTTCTCAGAAGGTGTGATCAGCCATTGGAACAGGCTGCCCAGGGAAATGGTAGTCACTGTCCATGTGGGTATTCAAGAACTGTGGAGACATGATACTGAGGGGCATGGTCAGTGGATGGGGTGGGATGGTTTGGGGCTGGGCTTGGTGATTTAGAGGTCTTTTCCAGCCTTAGTGATTCTATGATTTTCTTCCTCTAAATTTAATGGACTCTCATCAACATGGTTCCTGAAGCAATGCCAGCAGTCCCACCACCCAGCACTCACACCACCTACAAGTCTGCAACTCTAAAAGATGGATATGATGTGAAAAAAGAAAGAAGTAGATGGCTCAGCAATTCTGGGTGTCCCTAGTCCTGCTGGCTGCAGTCAGTCTTGCAAGTCTCTGCTCAGAAACTCCTGGCTGTTGCAGATTCAGAATAGCAGGAGCAGATGGGGCTGAGCTAGATGGAGCATGGCCAGGGAGGAAGGGAAACCTGACTTGAAGGGCCACAGCACAGAGAACAGGGTGAACTCCAGGGTAGTAAGGTTATTATATGTTGTCATGGGGTCATATGAATGGCTGCTTTTAACCATTTTTCTTTTTCATCTAATGGTGTGGTTATAAGTCCTAACTAACCATTTGTTCTAGTAACTTCTAGTGACTTAGTTTTCACTGGGTTACTGTAAATCTCTACTGTATATATAGATGTATTTGTGGCATATATTTCTGATAGACACATCAGAGATCTGTAAGAGGAGAGAACATATGTCTTGGCATAATGGTTACCTCCACACAGCATCTTGTGAGTTGTTCTGCAAAAGCCTGTTCACAGTCGTATTTTTTTCTCTTGTCTGCTAAGGAGAATGGAGATATAGCCCAGCTAGCGATCTATATACCATCATGTGATGGGTATACATTCAGTTCTGTACTTACACAGCACACCAGCACAGTGATTCAGGGTGTCCTTGCACACCCATTGTATAAACCAGTAAGCACCAAGTGCATGACAATGGCTTGCATGCTTTGGTGATGTGAGTGGGCAACAGAGGCAAGCTGTCTCCTCCACAACCCACTCTGACCACAGCAAGGAGCTCTTCGGAAAGTTCAGCATGGGAACACGCTGTGGGCCAAGAGATTTTTCTTGTATGCTGAACCCAGTGCAGGTAGTATGTGCACACTCATCATCCCCCAGCAGCAGATGAATGCTGATGGGACCTGGGCTTGGAGCTGATGAAACCATAAGAGGAGTCTGTGGGAGCTGCAATCATCAGCACTTGGCAGAAGGTTTGTGCAAAGGCAGGGCCTGGCTCTGTGTCGGTGGTGATTTTCCAGTCTGGAGTGAATATAAATACCAACACAGCTGCTGTTGTTCTTGTGCGGGGAGGGAATGGGACTTGTGTGGGGAGGGAAGGAGCAAAGGGGACGGCGGACACAAGCGGGCACATCATCATTGGTTCATTTCCACAGCAAGCTAAGATCATGTCTGAGAGCCTGTGAAACTCATATTTCCTCGGTTAATTATAGCACTGAAGGTGAGGGCAACGGATCCTACTGACATTAGTCACATTGGTTGAACTCTGCTGCTCTGTTCTGAGCAGAGAAGATTAGTCTGAAGTCAGAGAACATCACAGGGGTAACTCCAGGAAGGGTCTCTCTCTTGTATTCTTCTTTTCCTATTCGCTGGATATTCTTTTCTCACTCTGGATATTCTTTCCTCACTCCCCGTTCTGTCATTCTTACTGTCTCTCTGTCTTCCCCAGTGTTGATTTTAGCCAGCTCAAGCGTTGGGTGATTAATTGCCAGCTCTGGAAGACAGCTCAGCAATGCAGACCATTTAGTCAGTGACTTAGCAACTCTCCGGGAGGTGTTTAGTGGAAACACAGCCTGCCCGCCAAGGCCAAAAGGCAGTGCTGATGCCTTGTGCTGACAGCCAGAGCAGAGGGGAAAAGGCCAGGATCAGTTCAGAACATGAGCAGCTACTGGGAGCTTCATGACCTGACCCACATTTCAGAGGGACATCAGCAGTCACTGGGCTCCCATTTCCACCTGGAAAATGAAGGCTATTTGCAGAAAGTCCAGTGCAGAATTAGAGAGATGAGTACTGCTAAGGGTTTGACACATCTTATTATACAGTGCTGTTGAGCTCAGTCCTAGAAAGTGACCTAAATGAGACACTTTGATAAGGGCAGATCCTTTGTTCCCTGGGACTGGAAAAAAACAAGGGGCATGTGTACAGTGATATGGGCATAGTATGAGATGAAGCACACAACCACTGATCTTTGGAAGCCATATGCCTTTAAGTTTCACACAGGCCACTTCTTTTGTAGCAGTCAAGGTCTTTGCTGAACATCACTGGAGCATTCATCAGTGAAACATCAATTTGCACAGTGGACAGCAGCCCTAAACTGCAGATCCTCTGTGATGAGTGTAGGGAATGGGTCTCAGCACTGCCACTAAATGGCATCAGGTCGGCTATTGTTTCCTCCTCTTTCCACATGAATGGAAAGTGATTAGCAGGGAGGCAACATGGACTCAGATCCCCGTGGGAGAGAAGAAATTCCACCATATACTCTGGAACAGCTGTTGCAGAGAGGATTGGACCACAAGGGCAGTAAGAGAAGAGGTACTCCACTGCGCTCGTCCTCTGACATCACTGAGTTCCAGATACTCAACGTCTGGGGCTGTAAATCCTCTGCTTTTACTTGGCTCCGAATTTACGAGTTAAAAAAAATTGCTGTCTTCAAGTTGTTGCAGAAGAAAGTTAAAACATAAAATGCTCAGCTCAAGGCTGTAATAGAAGAGACATAGTTTGACAATATAAATGAGCTTTAGCTGAGTTATGGATTAAGAGAACATAACTGCAACTAACAAGAGACACATTATAGGCCATATCCCCTCCGCTACAAACTCCAGGATCATTTTCTGACCCTCAAAGTGGCACAGCACGGCCCCTGTAGTAATTTCCAAATGCTATCTGCTCCCTCAGGCTGCCTTGTGGGAAGGGTGTATGACCACTTCCAACTGTAAATATTCTGTGATTGTAATCTCCCAGGAATTCTCTGATAGTGTCACCTGCCAAGGCCAAAACTACGCCAGGAAACATCCTGACAGTCTTGATGAAGAGGTTACTGCTTGAATTCTTGTCCCAGACATTTTAGTTTAGCTGAGACTGTTCCACTATCAGATCTTACAGTCAGATCATACAATCTCTGTCAGCTTAACTTTGAAAGAGATATTTTTAATGCAAATTTTGGTGTGTATTTATCCACTGACTCTCTGTTTTATCCTTTCCTTTAAGATCTTGTCAGCAGACATGGTGGGGGATGGGTTGGGGTTGGACTTGATGATCTTTGAGGTCTTTTTGTGGTTGCTGCTTAATCACAGAGGTATCACAGCTATTTCACAACCAGCTGACTGGTTATAGCACGATGGACTTTAAAAGTTACAGCACAAATGCTTTTCTGTTGGTGATATTAAGATCAGTGGTTCATAATAACTGAGTAACCAGTGCCTGTTTAGCCTGGGGAAAAGAAGTCAGGGGGGAGATCTGATAAATGTTTATAAATATCTAAAGGGAGGTGGGAGGTCAATGGATGAGGGCAAGCTCTCCTCGGTTGTGTGTAGTGATAGGACAAGGAGCAATGGCCTAAAACTTGAACATAGGAAGTTCAGTACCAACATGCAGATGAACTTCCTTACAGTCAGGGTGCTGACAGGGTGAGCAGAGAGGTGGTGGTGTCACCTACTATGGAGATCCTCAAGACCCAAGTGGATGCCAACCTGCACAACCTATTGTAGGGAACTGCCTTGTAGAGGGTTGGACTCAACCATCTCCCGAAGTCTCTTCCAGCCTCTGAGGTTCTGTGATAGCCTGGCCTCACCCAGATCCCTTTGATTTCACAGCAGCAATGAAACATCAGTTGGAAGGGGATCTGGAAATAATTTAGTCCAGCCTCTTCCTGAAGCAAGGCTTTCACCAACATTGCATCAGGTTCACTGCAACTCTGCTAGTCACAGAATCCCCTAAGGATGATAATGTCCCCACTTTTCTGGGTAAACTCTTCCTATGCTACTCAACCCTCTGAGTAAAGAAGATCATTTTTAATCTAGGCTGAGCAACAATTTGTGGCCTTTTTTCTTTATTTCCAGATGTCTGAGAAGCCTTCCTCCCAGATGCTGAAAATATAACAAATGCCAATGGTACAGCCTGAAAGCTAGGAAACAAACAAACAAACACATAAAAGATTTGGCTCTGGTGCTGGCCTGAAAATGAGAGGAAGGTTAGGAGGAATGGCTTTGACACTGCAGACAAACAAATTGAGCAACACATCTGATGCGACAGAAAAAGAAGTACAAGGGGAAAGACGTGAAGAGACAGGTGAGGGCAATGACCTTGTAGAAGCAGCAGAGGAATTTTGTAGTGGTCAAAGCCAGAGAGGAAGGTGCAGTAAGAATAGATGTCCAAGATGATGAGAGCTTTAGAAACCTTATATTAATTTCCAGACTAAATTTATTCCCAGCTTGTTTACACCCATTTGTCCTTGTCCTAGCACTGTCCTTTAACATGAATAACTTGTCACACTCTGCAATTTTTACCTCCCCAATGTGTTAATAAAGACCAACACATCATTGTTTTTTCTAAGCTAAAGAAAACAAACTCTCCTTGTTCCCTCCCATTGGATTGGCTTTCTGTTTACTTGATCACCAAAGAAACTGTTTTCTTTATTTGTTCTAGTACAAATTCACCTTTTTTGGGGATGGAGCACCAGAACAGTCTCCAGTTTGCCAAAGGAGATCTTGTTCCGTGCTATTAACACTTCACTAACTTCACTGTAAATAGGTTCTGTGCTGTGCTCAGCTACTGCATTCTGCTTTTCCATGACTGCATCCCATCAACAGTGCCTAACTGTGCTGTAATGAACACATGCATCCACATCCTTTCTCTGCAACTACGTTGTTTCCAGTGGCTGAGCCCCCAGCTTAAAGCAGCTATTCTTGTTATCAGTATCTAAGTGCTTGACTCCATACTATTACATTTCATTCTATTTCTAATACTCCTGTGCTTAAGGTCATCTGATTTTTCTTGTGTATTTATACTGAGGTCCTTATAAATACACAGGTTGATAGACTGAGTAACTTCTAGCCATCATACCTCTGGATTACAGGATGGTCTTGTTGGTTCTCAGGCCCTCCATCTAGGGCAGAGTTTTAGCAGAGCAAAGATCAGATGTGCAGCATGATTCCTCACCTTCTTTGGAAGTGTCTGGTATTAGCTGGCAGAGGATGAGAGACAACAGGTGAGGTGTTCTGAAGCAACAGTTCTCTAAATGTGATCATAATCAGACAGAACAAATTCAGAAAACACCACAGGATAAAGGCAGAACTGTGACACAGTCTCAACAGAAGGTAGATGTTTCATATCCATGATCCAAACACATAATATCTTTGGAAAATCACCAGATATACAATGAGCCTTCCTGATAAGTGTCTTCCACAGAGTAAACGTGGAGTCAAATAAATTAGCAGTCAGTTCTTTTTATTTTTTTCTTCTTTTATTCTAGAGAGCTTTCTTCTATACACACAGTGTCATTTCTCTTGTCAGGTTCCCCAGTGCTTCACTGCTCCTCAGTTTCTTCTGCTGTCAGCTATCAGGCAGTGCTCAGAGGAGCTCAGGCCAGGATTTTGCTTGAAAATGCCTGCACACAGAAAATGGAACTCTTGGAGATAGAGGTACCTCTGAAGTGATGGAAAGCTTGTCCCAGAGATGCTTAAAACATGGAGCACACACAATCTTTCCACCACAGACTGATGCAGTGGTGTTGAAGCCAGGTCCAGTGGCTTAACTGCAAATATCCATGTTGTTCTCCTTGGGATGCCATAAGTAGACTCAAAGACAGCCATACGGGGGAAAACAAAGCAGCTCATACACAGCTGGCACAAAGAAGCCTGTCTTAATATCCAAATTCCATCTTTAAACTCTCTTGTGCATCAGCTGGAGCACTTACTCCACCTTACTTCCCCAGACTGATGATGCACCTGCACCTGACGGGAAATTGCCACCATGTGCCTCTCCCTAGGTAGCTGCATTTCAGCTGAGGCAAATGATTGCTCCCTATGATTTTTCAGAATGGGAAAAGAAAAAAAAATCACAACAAAACACTCCTTCCAGCCACTCCATTGACAAACTGTATAAGTTAAGGAGAAGCTGATGGAAATTCTCAGCTCTGCAGCTTTCCACTTGAACGCTCTGCAGCTGAGCTAATAGTCAGCAAAGCCTTTAGATGGATAGAGAAGCCATTTGCACTTTTGACAGGAAGAGGAGATGGAAAAGAGAATACCACTGCTTTTTCTCCCCCCCCCCCCCTTTT
>VXAB01008615.1:90814-128338 GCA_013399175.1 Odontophorus gujanensis | reverse complement strand
TTTTCTTTCCTTCCCTTTCCTTCCTGCTGCTGCTTCTCTGTTTAAAATGGGGGTTGGAATCTGGTGGCTGCTGTTCTGAGTATACTTCAGTATTGTGAAAACTGTTCTTCTCTCTCTGCTTATACTTCTCTCAAGAAAATAAATAAAATAAATTAATAAATAAATAAATTCAAGGCTTGAGGCCTTTTATTTTTTTTTTTTCACTCTTGCTATTTGGGCATTTTTAGGTAAAATAGGGAAGTGGTTTAATCAGAGAACACCCATTTATTCCATAGTACAAATACTTTAAAGGAAAGGACAGTTTGACCAGCTGGTTTGAAATGCTGGGAAAGGGTTTTTCTGCGTGATTTCTTATGTGCTCACCTCTTGGCTGGTCAGATGGTATAGCCTCCAAAGCCTTGAGTGTGTCACCAGGCTCTTTAGGCTGACTTAAGGCTTGGAAACCTGAGATTTTCACTCTCTGTGACATGCTCCTAAGATCCTGGAGCCTCTTTAGAGCATGGATACCTTCCATTTTTCCATTTCCAGACAGGGGACCTGAATATTTCCGATTTGAGAGCTGTTAGACTTTCCATCTCTGTGGCATCTCATGTTTCATTTATCTACCAGTATTCTGAAATGTAAGCAACCCAAAGAAATGTGGAAGTCAAGTGAAAATGGGTTTTTTGTTTGCTTGTTTTTTTTCCAGAGAAAATTATCAAAGCATCTCTGCTGAAGAAAATGAAGTAGTTAGTTCTTATTTAATTTGGAATAACATCTTTTCTTAAAAAAAATTGAAATATGAAATATGTAGCTATATTTCCTACCTTAATGTGTTGTTGTTTTACGATATAAATTAGGGTAATAAGCAGTTCTAGGTGAAAATAGAACTTAAATGTTAGATCAATGCAAACACATAAAGATAAATAATCTTTTCCCCAGACAACTTATGATATAAGTAGATTTAGCTTCTGGGGGGCTGCAGTCACATCAAAATTAAAAGTACACGGAAAAACTGTTTCAAAGGTTAAGATCCTCCTGCCTCATTACAACCATAGCATCCAAATCACAGAAGTTATTTGGAAAACACAGGTGGCAGTGATGCTAATGCAATGTCCTTATCCTGGTCTCATTCACCACTCACTGCATTCACCAGAGTTCTTCCCAGTTGTAGTGACCATAAACAGAACTAATATGAAGTACATTAGTGTAGTTCAACATTTCCTGGTAGCTCTCAGAAGCAGCAGCTGAGCCTTTCATGAATGAGTCACAGCTGTCCCATCCCAGGGCAAGTTTATGCCATTTGCTTCATTGTCCCATTCCAGACATTCCACATTTGACCATTCTGATGGTGCTATTGTGATGGTGCTGCTATTTTGATAGGTTTGGCTACTTGTTGGAGGCAGGAGAATCTTGAAGCAGCAAGAGTCATGAGTTTAGTCCTCACCAGCTCAGCCAGTGGTGATACATCAGTGTTTGCGTTGACTGTTGGACATGCAGTTGGGGCTGTGACATGCCCTTTGCATTAAGCTTTAATTACCTGTCATACCATGACATCTGACCATTGCTCAGCCAGTGTCAGTGAAATGCTCAGCACATTCCCACCCTGACTGTGACCTTGCAGATCTACATGTGAAGTAGCAATGGACTCGAGATAAGGCCCTGTTATTTTTCCACTGTTTTCTTAGAAAAAAGATATTAACATATTATGAAACATTGACTTATTCCACTTTTTGCCAAGTTCTTTCCAACCGCAAGATTTGCCTCAGTTCCCTTTGTTTCTTGTTTGTTCTTATCCAGCTTCTGNTTTTTTTTCTTTCCTTCCCTTTCCTTCCTGCTGCTGCTTCTCTGTTTAAAATGGGGGTTGGAATCTGGTGGCTGCTGTTCTGAGTATACTTCAGTATTGTGAAAACTGTTCTTCTCTCTCTGCTTATACTTCTCTCAAGAAAATAAATAAAATAAATTAATAAATAAATAAATTCAAGGCTTGAGGCCTTTTATTTTTTTTTTTTTCACTCTTGCTATTTGGGCATTTTTAGGTAAAATAGGGAAGTGGTTTAATCAGAGAACACCCATTTATTCCATAGTACAAATACTTTAAAGGAAAGGACAGTTTGACCAGCTGGTTTGAAATGCTGGGAAAGGGTTTTTCTGCGTGATTTCTTATGTGCTCACCTCTTGGCTGGTCAGATGGTATAGCCTCCAAAGCCTTGAGTGTGTCACCAGGCTCTTTAGGCTGACTTAAGGCTTGGAAACCTGAGATTTTCACTCTCTGTGACATGCTCCTAAGATCCTGGAGCCTCTTTAGAGCATGGATGCCTTCCATTTTTCCATTTCCAGACAGGGGACCTGAATATTTCCGATTTGAGAGCTGTTAGACTTTCCATCTCTGTGGCATCTCATGTTTCATTTATCTACCAGTATTCTGAAATGTAAGCAACCCAAAGAAATGTGGAAGTCAAGTGAAAATGGGTTTTTTGTTTGCTTGTTTTTTTTCCAGAGAAAATTATCAAAGCATCTCTGCTGAAGAAAATGAAGTAGTTAGTTCTTATTTAATTTGGAATAACATCTTTTCTTAAAAAAAATTGAAATATGAAATATGTAGCTATATTTCCTACCTTAATGTGTTGTTGTTTTACGATATAAATTAGGGTAATAAGCAGTTCTAGGTGAAAATAGAACTTAAATGTTAGATCAATGCAAACACATAAAGATAAATAATCTTTTCCCCAGACAACTTATGATATAAGTAGATTTAGCTTCTGGGGGGCTGCAGTCACGTCAAAATTAAAAGTACACGGAAAAACTGTTTCAAAGGTTAAGATCCTCCTGCCTCATTACAACCATAGCATCCAAATCACAGAAGTTATTTGGAAAACACAGGTGGCAGTGATGCTAATGCAATGTCCTTATCCTGGTCTCATTCACCACTCACTGCATTCACCAGAGTTCTTCCCAGTTGTAGTGACCATAAACAGAACTAATATGAAGTACATTAGTGTAGTTCAACATTTCCTGGTAGCTCTCAGAAGCAGCAGCTGAGCCTTTCATGAATGAGTCACAGCTGTCCCATCCCAGGGCAAGTTTATGCCATTTGC
This sequence comes from Odontophorus gujanensis, assembly GCA_013399175.1. Taxonomy (NCBI): domain Eukaryota; kingdom Metazoa; phylum Chordata; class Aves; order Galliformes; family Odontophoridae; genus Odontophorus; species Odontophorus gujanensis. Next base: position 125,261 of record VXAB01008615.1, on the reverse strand, counting down.
TTCATTGTCCCATTCCAGACATTCCACATTTGACCATTCTGATGGTGCTATTGTGATGGTGCTGCTATTTTGATAGGTTTGGCTACTTGTTGGAGGCAGGAGAATCTTGAAGCAGCAAGAGTCATGAGTTTAGTCCTCACCAGCTCAGCCAGTGGTGATACATCAGTGTTTGCGTTGACTGTTGGACATGCAGTTGGGGCTGTGACATGCCCTTTGCATTAAGCTTTAATTACCTGTCATACCATGACATCTGACCATTGCTCAGCCAGTGTCAGTGAAATGCTCAGCACATTCCCACCCTGACTGTGACCTTGCAGATCTACATGTGAAGTAGCGATGGACTTGAGATAAGGCCCTGTTATTTTTCCACTGTTTTCTTAGAAAAAAGATATTAACATATTATGAAACATTGACTTATTCCACTTTTTGCCAAGTTCTTTCCAACCGCAAGATTTGCCTCAGTTCCCTTTGTTTCTTGTTTGTTCTTATCCAGCTTCTGTTTTCTTTTTCCCTTCTTTTTTTCTTTTTTTTTAGCTTTAACTATCACTCTTCCTCACTCCTCTCTCATTTCCTCTCTCAAACAGAAGGGGAATTTAAATTGCGACTGGTTGCAGATGTAAAACCGACAAGAGCGCTCTCCAAAGGCACTCTCTTTTACTGAGTTCATCCAGAGGTCAAAGAGGTTGGCTGTGGGACAAGACAGTGCAAAAAACCTACCCAACTGTGTCATCGTCATTCTACTTGGCTGCCAGCAGGATGTGACAGGAGAGATGGAGGAATGCTCCCCCATCGCTACACTTGTGGAGAGTTGGATGAACAAAGAAATGTTGCCAAGCCTTGACTTGGGCACCGCACTTTTGGGGTGGCCCAGGAGAGAGGTGGGCATCCAGGCTGGTGTGGGAACAGGGAGAGTGACCAGGGAGGGTGGAAGGAGGGGATGTGGAGGAGACACCAGGCAGCTGTCTTGCACACTCAGTGATTGCATCTGTGCCAGGGGGATGTTGGGAGGAGGATCAGCTGCTGGCTGACTGCACTATGCCAGCTGGTAGGGTGAGAGAAACGGAAGGGGGAACAGAAGGAGGGGAAGAGACCACCCTGAGGAGAGGGGCAGCAAGGTGTTCTCTTGTCTCTGAGGTGGAATGATGAAAGGGAAGCTTGCAGGAGCAAGATGCTGATAGAAGTACGTGTAGATGTGAGAAGCTCCCTTGGCTAGGAGACATAGATCAAAGACTGAGATGTGCCCTGTTTCCGTCAGTTTCCCCATGACTTGGAAGAGCACGGTGCACAGTGAGCTAGGTACCATTTCTGAGGAGACAGAAACACAGAGACAAAATCTGGAAAAAGCCATCTGCTCAAGGAAGGCTGGCAGTGCCTCTATCCAAAGAACCACTCAATAAATTCAAATAAGAAGACACATCAGGAGAAGAAGATGAGGTTGGTCACCTACTCAGAAAATAGGTAACAGAGTTGGGAAGGGCGTCTCCAGCATCCCCTAATTGCACTGACATCAGACATACTTGGGAAAGAACACCTACCTCAGACTTGATCTCATTGCTCACTTATGAGAATGGTAGAGCTCCCAGAGTGTCACGTGGGAAAGAAATACCCCTGGGATCAGATGTTTATAGGGGATCCCAAGCACTGAGTGGAAATACACCGTAAGAAGAGAAAAATGGAAAAATCACTCTCTGGTAACCTCTCTTCAGACTGGAAGACTTTCCCAATGAGGCCATCAAATAAATGATGACCAGGGGGAGGAAGTGTTGGAGTCTTTTGGAAACCCCAGGGAGACCAGAGGACACTGAAGCAAAAGATTGCAGAGGAAGAAAATTAAAAGTTAGGAAGAAGCGGAAGCAGGAGAAATGACTCAGAACAAAAGTGACTATGCATCAGTGTTGGCACACAAAGAGTGAAAGAATAAAGGTCATAACTGGAGCCCATCGTAAAGTGGAGGTTATTAGTCTATAAATCTCATGGCGAGACCCTCAGGTTGTTCTATAAAACTTCTGGTAAAAGCCCATGAATGCTGTCTGATCACTGTGCTTGTCATATTGTCACCTCCTAAATTCAGAAAACGTCCTAAGCCATCTGCTCAGGCTGACAAAAAACTGTGGCATTTTCAATTCATTTCAAGAACACTTTCTCTTTCAATACGTTCAGGTAAAGCAAAGTACTTTGATGCTCTAGGGGCGCTCCTCACAGTGGGACCTCAGCTTGAATCCTGCTTCTCTTCATTAAAAAAAAAATCTACCCTCACTATATAAATCCCAACAACCTCCAGTGTCATCGAATCAATTCCTCCAGTCCCAAATGACTCCAAAGTAAGTGTTGGCTGCCTTGCCCGAGCTAGGCTTGAATAGTTCACATATCAGTTTCCTTTGAAGGCAGTCATACTAAGTGGCTGTGCTTGCTTATGGAATACTTGTCTTCATTACCACATTTTCCTTTGCTCAGTTTCATTCCATTACTCTGTGTTATCAGCCCTAATATCACCCTGATCTCTTTGAGATCGGCAACATCCTCATTTACAAAAAATAGCTATTTAGCTTTCATCAAGTCACCTATGGCAAGTGTCTATGCAGGTCAGTGAAACAGGACTCAAAGACACAACGGCCTATAGAGACAACCAGGATAAGGACAGTGTTTTTCACTGTGCCTGTGCAGCACTGAGATGTTTGTGCTAGATAAGATCACCTGACAAGCAATAAATGATAATGTGTCTCTTTGGGAAACAAAGCATTTATTAGAACTGGATGGAATTTGTTTCAGTTAAAATAAAATGGAGTTACCAGCTCAAAAAATATAAACAATTTCAAAGGGCTCATACAGTTACCAAAGGCTCTCTCTGTTTTGTTGGCTAAAGAACTTCTCGGAATTTCACAGCTTAAAAAGGGATCAGAATATGAATTTCTCCTTACATTACAAAAATTAACATTGGGAATTCCAGAAGATTTTTTTTCTGTAACTTGATATTATTTTTAAATTGCATTTTCATTGTATACCAGTTCTTCTGTTAGCCTAAAGACATTTGTTTTCTATAGAATCTGTTGCATAAAACCATGATGCCCAGGCTTGGTCATCCATCTCCAGCTACTGGTGTGAAGAGCTGAGCTCCTCCTTTCAGGAGACACCAAAGGATTAAGCTTTGCAACATTTTGATTAAAGAGATCATTGAATTGTGGAATCACCAGTGTTGGAAAGGACCTCCAAGATCATCCAGTCCAACCAAAATGTTTTAGGGCTACAGAAAGTTATAACCACGAGTGAGAAACTTAGAAAATGAAAGACAGAACCAAGCCAGGGGTCTCTTCCATAGGCTCATTCATTTAAAGGAGGATGTTTACATGACTTGAAGAACACAAAACGAATGAAAGGAAATTTTGTTCACTGTGGGAAATAGCAATGCCAGATAGGTAAGTGTGAATAGTTGCTGCCCTTAACAGTGGGGTTGGAACTGGATGATCTTTAGGGTCTCTCCCAGCCCAAGTCATCCTATAATTCTGTGATTTTATGATAATAGTTGCTGATCTCCAGGCACTAAGTAAAACAGGTTCCTATTTGCACTAAAGAAACATGAGGTGAAAGGATGCAATAAAAACTGGATCATGGAATCTTTCATCAAGAACCAAAATGAATAGTCAATGTAGAATGAGGCCAGTGCGATGCTGAGTAAAAGCTCTTTCCTGGGACTGCATGGACCTTGCATGATCCATTTGAAAAATGATTCTTCTGCATAAATATCATCCAAGTTGACAAGACCAAGTTGGTTTTCAAGAGGAAAAAGACTAAATATAATCAGCTCTAAATCATGCAAAGAAAAACACGAACACCCTTCAGCCAGCAGTAATAATGTCACATCAGTGAGATGTGTGCAGGGTGTCCCACACTACTAAACCCAGGAGTGGGAATTAAAGTTAAGAGACAATGTTCTGAGATGGCCTACAAGTACTGTGTTGCAAGAGGGGTCACCAGAAGTGTTCATCCTGCAAAAGCTTGGAAGATTGTTTTCCTGATTCAGAGGAAGCAAGGGAAGCAGAGATGTTGGAGCTTGGTGTCGGGAGAGTGGTGTTGGAGTGGAAAGAAATTATGGTGGAGAAACTCCGGATTACCTGCAGAGATGTAAAATCTCAGTCTATATGTCAGGCCCGTTGCCCTGCAGACAATTATCACTGCCATTACATCAGTTTTGCCCCTTCAGGTATGGTTTTTCCTTCCCTGGTTCATTTACCCTAAAGCAGAAGCCTTCAGAGAATTATAGGATACCCCAAGTTGGAAGATACACATTGGGATTATTGAGTCTAACTCGGTGCTTTTAGCCTTATGAGGCCTACTGGTATGAGATGATGAAGGAAAAAAAAGTCACACACAAAGCAGCACACTTCCAAGTCTCATCAGGATGCAGTGTGTGTACTCAAATGCCTGGAACTGTAACCATGAGGTTTGCAGTGTGTGAGCCCCTCCACTTGGGGAGGAACAGGAATCCACTGCTCATCTGATCCCTCAGAGCATTTCAAATGTCTCACAACACCTGTCCTGAGAAAGAACAGTGACCAGTGACTGAAATCCTGGAGATACTCATCCTGACTGTTGTGTCCTTGCAAAACCTATCAGGTGTCCCTGACTCTGCAGCAGGACGTGGGGTTGCTCAGCAGATCTGGGAGGTGGAACTGCAGCCAGGATATGTGTGGGATAGATGTCTGCACACTGATGTGTCAAAGAGGTCAAAAGGCAGAAGGGAGAACCTCTAGGAAATGCACACGTAATCTGTCACACTGCTTCCCAGCCCCAAGAGCCAAAGAACAGATCTTCTGTATTCTTTTTCCCATCATTAATTTTCCATAGGGCAGACACAAAAGAGGAAGAAGTACTCTATGATGAAATTCTGGGGTCCTTCTCCCCTCTCCTGCCTTCATTTTCATCATCTATGAGCGAAAGCAACAAAAATGAACACAGAAACATCAAATCATCTCCCCACTCCATTACTGCACAGCAGCAGCAGCAGCACAAAAATCCCTGATTCATAAAAGAGTTTAGACAGCATTTTGCCTCCTTCATTTCCAACTGGATTTCATTTCCTAAATGCTTATCCTGCCTTTGTAAAAGGTGAAACTATTGCCACTCAGAGAAGAGGTCATCCATAGAAAAGGAGACATTACTCACCCAAAGGTTTTGCCAGAGCCAGGAAGAGGCAAATTGCTCCTCCCACTCCGGCTCTGTTTTGCTTTATTTGAACATCTTCGTTCTGTTCTGTGAATCTCTTTTTTTTTTTTTTTTTTCCTTTTTGGCTGGATTTGGCCAGCGTCTGGGTGACTGCCAGCCCAACCTGTAATTTCCCTGTCCTCTGCTACCCAGCGTTCACCCGCCACCCATTCCGTGCCTAGTTCTTTGGCTGAGAAACGCAGGGTCAAAGTCAGATGCCAGAAGGACTTGGCTTTGAGGAAGGTTTTAAAAGAAGGTATAGATCTTGCACAACAAAGAAGATGGGGAGATAATTCCAGGCAATGTTATCAGCACTGCGCAGGCCTAGGAAGGGAACACGAATGGGAGGAGAACAGCCAGGGTGCAGAGCCAGAAGGAGGACTGGGATTTCTCTTCTCTGTCAGCACTGCTGTGCTTGACTGCAGAACAACACATCTCTGCCACATGTCCACCCCTCCCTCAACCTCTCGCAGGAAGAATGCAGCAATTTCTATTCTTCCCTCAAAAACATCACTTTCTGTTTCAAGCCATAAGGAACTGAGAATCCACTGAAGGTGGAGGGCCATAGATGGTCCTGATAGGAGGACCTGACACATCTTGCTGTGTTCTTTGGTACCCAGCTGGATGCTGGAAAACTTTCAGTTCCACACAAAAGATGAAGTGGTGAGAGGCTTTCACATTTATCACTGCTTCTAAGGACAGATTGTACTTTGGCCACAGAACAAAACCATCGTCTCCAGTGGCTTGGACAGCTCCTCCATTAACCTAAGTTCAGATGTCAAGAGTATACCCTAGGCACAATCAATAAATAAAATTCACCTTGACAGCACTGCTCTGTCTGATGTATAGCTCAGCTTCTTAAGATATTTGTACTTGCTCGTTGCATTGGGTGCAGCCAAGCCATCTGAATTTTGCCACTTATCTTTTCAATACATTCATTTCTGTGCTTTCTGTCGCAATGATTCTCTCATCTGATATCCTCTGTTGGCTCCATCTAATAAAATTCCAAACTGCTTTTTTTTAAGAGACACTGCCATTAGCGTAAGCGTACACTTACCATAGAATCATAGAAGGTTTGGGTTGGAAGGAAAGTTAAAGATCAAGCTCCATGTCCTCTGCCATGGACAGGATTGCCAACCACTACATCAAGCTGCCCAGGGCCTCATCCAACCTAGCCTTGAACACTCTTATACACACACATACACCAATAGGTCCATCTGTGTAGGTGCATAAGTATAGAGATGACAAATTCACCCATTCTGGTGACCCAAACACTTCATGTTGCCTCCTGACTCCATCTCACATTATTTCCTTGCATACTTTTCATTCTAACACATGGCTCATTTTACTCTTGCCTCTGGAGGATGCCACTCATACCTGGTTATTAGCACATCCAAGGAAAATATCACTCTTGCATGTTGTCTCAAACTCATTGCACTTCATATTTGTGGGTGTGATGAGCTAATCCTTCTTCATCTGAGAGCATGCATTCTCTTTATGGACACTCCTGATTTAAACAAGACAATCTACGTGGTCATGGCATCCAGCACTCTGAGATCTGCTAACAATTTCTCTATGTTTTTCCATCCAGATTTTTCATACTCGTTCAGGACACCTGCTAGTTTCATCAAGAGATGTTTATCTGGCTGACAACACTCATCCTCCTAAAACGCCAGCTCAAGGACACTTCTGAAAGTTCAGACTGTTTATCTTTTAAGGGAACTGTTAATTCAGAGCAAGCTAAGAGAGATGATCCAAACTTGGGTCTGGTATGAATTTAGTGAAGCGGGATGCCTCTGTTTGGGCTATCTGAAATTCAAGATCTTCCCACTCCTAAACTTGAGACTGTTTGACATCCAGAAATGGATTTAAGTGTAGACTGCTCGAGCACCTCAGAATGATAGGTGATCACATCACTGGTCTTTTGATCTGACACTCATTCAAGAGCTCTGCACATGGGAGAAGCACCTTGTAAATCAATGATAAGCAGGGATAACGGGAGGCACACATCTTGTCATTCCTCCCTAAATCCACCCTCCTTATTAAGCATGGAAAAGTTCTTGGACTCCTTGCGATACATGAGGGAAGCTCCGTGGAGACACTTGGATTTGTTCTGAAAGAGCAAGAAGGGAAAGTCCTGAAGTTTTGGGATTTTTCTGCATGCTATTAATAAAAATAATTCATAAATCAAAAACGGCCGAAGGGTCATGCAGAAAGAGTCTGCTGCCTGGCTATATGAGACACTCCTGTGTGGGTGTGAGAACCTCTTGAAATGGCAAAGGACTCTGGAAACAATGAAGGAGAAAAGAATTACATTTTTTTTGGCAGAAACAAGTCAACAGTTCCATCCCCCTCTCCTTCTTCTCCTTTTATTTATTTATTTCAAACAGAAATAGATGCTTGAAAAAACAAAACCAACAACATTTTTTTTTTCTTATCCCAACTCCAAAAATAAAGCTTTTGAATATCCAGAACTTGCTCTTTTTAATTTTCCCTGCCCCTAGCCCTCCCCAACCCCCTTCCCCCACTTTTGAATATTAAGAGTTCTGGCAGTTCTCATTTAAAAATGAGAACTTTTTTTTGTCCAAGCACATTCATGTTGAAATGCAGACAGAAGACAGGATGGCTCTGTGGATTGGTGATGGGATATACAGCCTTTCACCTCGACATCATCACTTAGGCTAGCCCAGCTCAGTAGTAGCTACACATGGATCTGTGTGGTTGGTGGTCCCAACATGAGTCATTTGGAAAGATTCTCCCAGGAAGACCTTGGCCAGGGAGATCTGCCTGCAGGGAAGTGAGTAGCTTCATTCCCTGCAGAAGTTTCTGTGGCTCATTTGTTCTCCCAACACTTCGTCCCTGTAACTGAAAATTGAGATTATTTCCTTTTCCCCGCTGATTTCCTTCTTGTGGGTAGCTGGAGTACAAGCAGGAGGGCAGAACTTATCTTCATGAGCTCATACAGCACTTTCTACTGTCATGGTGCTGTTGCACTGCAAGGTTCAGAGTCCCTCCAGCAGTCAGATTTTCTCAACTTATGAAATTAGCGGAGGTCCATCTGAACAGATATCTGTACTTTTGTCGCAGACTGTAAATGATCTCTGCTAGAACTTCATTGCTTTTGTTGTTGAGAGCCTTTTCCTCATGTCCATCCCGAGTCTTCCACTGGGACTGAGGGACATGATTAGTGGGCATGGTGGTTATGGGGGTGATGATTTGTCTAGATGACCTTAGTGGTCTTTTCCAACCTTAGTGATTCTATGATTCCTCCTTTGAATTTGAGCTTATCCAGAAGGCCTTGATGTCCATAAATGCCTCTAGAGGTCACTTCTGCAATATAGCTTTTCTACACTTGTCTACCTTATTCAGCAGTGACGCTTTGTAGTGAAAAAATGACTTACCTACAGGTGAGTGTCTTGTTGTAAATGAGCTTCTAAAGCCCAGGCACTGAGGTGCTGGGAAAGTAACCTCAAACAAGGCAGCCTTTTTCCTTTCAAAACTGCACAACAACAACTCCACCAATTTCTGGTTCATGCGGGCTGAGCGTCACCCTTGGCCATTAATATTTGCAGGCAGCACTCTGGAAAAACCTGCCCTCACTAGCCACCAGGAGTGTAATAAACATACACCACCATTTCTTCCACAGTGTTATCCACCAAAAATGTGTCCTGTTTAAGACGGGACCTGACAGTCCCTTGGATGCTGTCCCACGTCAACAGATAACCCTCCTGCTACCAGTGTACCACCACCCGTGTGCAGGTCACAGTCCTAAAGAACATTATTTTTTAGGAGCGGGAGAAAGGAATGTGACATTCAAATAAAACTACAGGGGGGAAATTTTCAGATAGACCGAAGTAGAAGTGATTACACCAGTCAGGAATTTTTGCTGGGGCTCAATGGCCTTGCCAGCAGTGGTGAGGACCCTCCGAGGGCTGGGATCAGCTGAGGTGCCAGCTGCACGTGCTAGGCCAGGTTACTGGGGGGTGAAAAAGGAACCTGTTCCTTCTGAGGGCTGCTGAGTGACACCAAGTTACTCTGCTTTCACACTGAACCCAAAGCACACTCTGCCAGTAGTTGAGCAGTGGCTTTAAAGGAAGATTGGAGCATCAAAGGAATCCTTTGGCGGGCTACTTCTGCTCTGTTTGTAAAAGCCGAGGCCATGCTGTAAGGACCTGTGTATCTACACCTCACTTTCCTTAGTAAAGCAAAAATACATGCCAGCAGTAGGATGGGAATGCTCCACTGCAGCATCATTTGTCTATAGGTAACAGAGAGCTCATAAATAAACTTCTCATGATACATTTCCACGTCTATATTGGCTTTCTTTTTCTCTTATCTTAGGAATACAACCTGCATTTACAGAAATATGTCTGTTTATCCCAGCAAAGGACCTGGTAGGAGACCTCCTTTTCCTCCCTAATGTGTGGTATGTGAGATATCTTCCTGGGGCTGGCAGTATGGCATTGGACCAGTGGGAGCTGGAGAACTAAGTGGGATACCTATGCTCAGGCAACTGAATTGAACTCACGTATTTGTTTTGCAGGCTTATACTGGATGCTGGTTCTCACTTCCACCTCTGTCCATCTATACATTTATAAACAGGGTTGGGAGCAGAGTGTAAGAAAGTGAGAAAGTACCTTGTGCTCCCAAACCATGCAACAGTGGACTTGCTTGCAAAAAAGCACCACAGTTTTCTTCAGATTACACATTTTTAATGAATAGGTCTGTGAGTATCTGGTGTTCCTTTGTGCTGGGATCTCCCTGAGGAGCAGGAAAGATCATGGTCTGAAGCAGTGTTTCACACTGTTGAGATGGTGGCTGCTCTGGCAAGTCACAGCAGTGGAAACCAGTCGAAGTTGTGTATCCAAAAGTAATGCACGTACGAATGTGTCTTAAGTAGGTAAATGGGGATTTTATGAACTGTTTCTTTAGGGATCCAAAGTCTGTCTTAAATGAAATATAAGTGTCTAAGTCCTTTTGTGAGCCTGGGCCTCTCTGGTCCTTTTCTGCTGCTGTAATCTGAGGATCAGCACACTTGCCTGCCTTAGAGGATGTGGTAAAGATAAATATATTAAAGACGGTAGGGTGCTTGATATTGTAATGATTGAGGCCAGATATCTGTAGCAGAAGCAAAAGTAAAAAGAAATAAGATAATAATTGACGAGGACTCTTGCCAAGGTATGTCTTGGCAGCAGGCTCAGCTGCAACCTATCATTTAAGATGGCGGGGTTCCCCTCACCTTCTAAAACCTAGTGGCACTGGGGGATTTGTGAATGTGAAACAAGCTCTCTCCAGTTCTCCGACTCTTTTATATTTCCTCACGCTGCTCTTGAGTCGTTCTTAGGCATGCTTCCCGATGGCTTGGAAATCTCCAGGCACGCATTGAAGCTTCTATATTTGCTCTCAGCCTCTGCCAAGATTAGCATTACCACTCTATGGAAAAATATCCGTCAACCGGATATAAAAGAATGGTGCGAGGAAGTAGAGCTATGTCAAGGCAGCACAAATATAGCTTATGCGTGTAGGGGAAACTGGCATATTTTATTTTTCCATCTGGCACTCTTTTTTTTTTTTTTCAGTTTACCGTAGCTATAGAATAATGCATAGGATCTTTCTAAGATGCCTGATTTGGGTTCAGATTATTTCCACAGGCTGCTTTCAATAGAGATGGGCCAACTTCAAAAAGATCTGCAGTTTGCTTTCCCTCCGGATAAACATTTAGGGGTTTAGGTGCTTATCTGTACTTCTCCTTCTGATCTAAGCTTGTAGGACAACATTCTGAGTAAGGAAGGTTATTTTGTTCATGCTGACACAAGACCTGATCCTTTGAAGTGCTGAGCACTGGAGGAACTCTACACTGGATGGAGTTGAAGGAAGAGAGGAGGTTTAAGGGAATGTTTTTCATCCCTCTTACATCGTGCCGCATTTCTGCTTGCAGATACAGAAGTCTGAACAAATGTGAATTTCATCCCAAGAAGCCAAGAGGAAAGAATTTAAGGTTATAAACAGCAGTCAGTTAGAGAAGGAGATCAGCTCATGTTCCTCTGCTTTTGTCACCCCATTGTTAACAAAAGCAGCTTAGAATCCCTCACAGCCAGCAGGGCAAGACAGCTGTGACACATGAGAGCCACTGGGAGGGACGTGAGATTCATCAGTGCAAATCCAGTTGGAAACCATTTTGGTGCAGCACACGCATTGAGGGACAATCACGTCATGCCAGGTCTCCTAGGTTAGATGTCCCTAAGGTTCACTGGGGCTGTCGATTCATTATAGTATGACTTCACAGTGGCTCAGCCTTGTTGCAGTCGCTGTCTTCATTTGGTGCTTCTCACAGTAAGTGCAAAGGAGCCTGCCTCACTCCTTCTTGCATCCTTCTCTAGTCTTTACTCTTAACATTGTCCCTCTTCTCAGCCAAAGTGGTCTGGTAAATACATGTGGCTTTTGATACCCTGACCACTTAACCTAATGGATTCCTGTTGTAGTTTATAAAGAGCCAGATAATTCTAGGAGGTGAGCTAGAGATAGGAGATTAAGATTTCACCTTTAATATAGGCAGCATTGGCCCTGTCAGCAGCAACACATGAGTATACCCTTGACATGATTAGCATAGGGACCTTGGTCCAGGCCATTACTCCCAGTCCCCTCCTGATTATATGGAAACCATTGCATGGGAGGAGACCTCTCTAAATCTATGTTTGATGGGTCCATTTCTATTGCAGTCATATGAAGAAAAGGAGTAACCAAGGACAAATTAAACAGATTAGAGGCCTGGGCAATCATGATGTTAAACAGATCAGAGGCCAGCTTCATGATGTTTAACAAGAACATGTGCCAGATTCTGCACCTGATGGTTGGACTAGATGATTTTGTAGGTCCTTTCCAACCTAATGTATCCATGAATCTATGAAAACCTGGAGCAGGGCATCCCTGGCTCCATGTGCAAACCGAGGGGATGAGAGGCTGGAGACAGTGCCACAGAGAGGGATCTGGGGGTTCTGGCTGGTGGCAAGTTGAATCTGAGTCAGCAGTGTGCCCTGGAGCAGAAAGTGCCAGAAGGTGGAGTTTTGGGTGGTCCTGTGTGGAGCCAGGACTTGGACTCGATGATCCGTGTGGGTCCCTTCCAACTTGGGATACGCTACGATTTTATGACTCTGTGCAGAAAGACTTATTTTCTTCAATTTCCTCAATCTCACTGCCTTCCTTCAGCAGTGATAGGAGCAACAGGTCTCACATTTGAAGGTTTTGTTCAGTTTTCTCCTGATGCTATGTCTGAAGTGATAAATCCACCGTATTTGAAAGTTCTTCAAATAGGGGATTTCTTCACCTAGTTTTCAAACTAGTGCACTTCCTATTTTAAGATGTCACTGAATTCCCTCCAAGAATTTGCCTTACACTGGGATTAGATGGTTGGGATTAAGCCAAAGAATAAACACTGATAACATTTAGCTCCACTGCCTTTCCCTGAGAACTGGCCATTTTGGAGAAGTGAGGACTTTATTAATACAACATTGGTCGGATGTGATCAGGATTCCTCAGTGCTAGGTGCCTTATGGACACCCTGAGCAAGCTCTGGAACAGGCGCAGAACTGATGCAAATTGAAGAAACCTGAGTTAAGATTAACAAGACTGGCTACTCTTTTTTTTTTTTTTGGACAGCTTCTTAGGTCTTGTTGTTTATTGCGAGGTGACATGAAAATGGTTACACATCTGAGAGCTACTTGCACGTGTACTCTACAATTAGTTCCCTCTCTATGCAAACCCACTGTAAATAATTGTAACCTAAGGAAAGAACAAAGGAAGCAAAAAGAATGAGAAGAGGAATAGACCACCAAATTGCACACTGTTTCTTGGACACAGAAGAAGTTTAGTTCTTGGGTTTCCTGCCCTCCTGAGGATCCGTGTGTCCTACAAAGACACACAACCTCTGGTAATACATTAGGTAAACCAGAAATGCCCTGTAAGACTGTGAGTACAGACTCTGAATGAATACAGCCTTGGTTCTCCTGGTAACATCAAGAACAGTACAGCTAGGAGGTGAAATAAGGATCTGGGAGAAGAAGAAGCATCTAGGTAGACTTACTGTTTCATCCTCCCTGGAAGAGGGGAACGAGTAGTCCCATATGCTGAGCCAACAGTCTGAGCCAATCCATCTAGCCATGAGCACTGACCCAAGGCTGCTGTACAGAAGCACTCTCCTGAAAACCTGGCCCGGCTACTAAGTAAGCTATTTTCTTTCTTTCTGGGAGAATCTTAATGGGCAAAGATGTTCCAGATGGCAGGCAGCCACCTGCCACCAGGATCAACAGTCAACACAGAAAGCAAAGCTTTGGGAAGAGCGCTCCGTGATTGTTCCTGCATGCATAGAAGCAAACAGATTCAGAGCGGTGTTCAGCGTAGCTAAATCTTTCCCTTATTACCTTACTGGGAATTCAGATAGTATTACCCAGAATCCTCCTTCCTGCAACTCTGCCTTGAAAAACAATCTGTTTTGGAGCTCAGCATACCCTTAAGTGACTGTATTATTAGGATTTAACTTTGAACTGCAACATTTGGAATCCATTATTCAATCATTAATTTCCTCTGGTTTTCCCCCCAGCTTTAATGCTTCATGCTGGAACCCTGGGCTCTGTGGTCCAAGCAACACTTCAGTACAACAGTTTGTACTTCAGCAAACGCTGTGCTCCATCATTCTTTCCTACTACAGAAGCCCATGTTTGTTTTAACCACTGATCCAACGGTGTGCCCTGGCTTGAAAGTGCAAGGACTAGTCACGGGCCTCGTACCTTCAGCTGGCCTCTGCTATTGCTCACCCTGGCTATGCGTTCTGAAAAATCCCAGGTAATTCTAAAAAAGATATTACCAGAATGTCAGAGAGGGATGCTGTAGCCCTTAAAAGGCTTTTCCCCTTCAAAAATAGAGAACTGATTTATTTCTAGTGTTTATTGATCACCTATCAGAGCAGAATTCCATCCGCAGTCTGAGAATCAAGGTGTTCCTATGCAAGCTGTGGTGGGCAATGAGATAATGTGCTCAGCGTTCAATCTCTCAGTTCACTTTGGAAACCTGAGGTTCTTCTAACTGGATAAACTCCAAAACATTAAGGAAAATTTTAAAAAGTGGTTTTCCCATAAAGTAAGCAGTTGGAACCTATAGCTGTCCAGGGAAAAGTATTGTGTAAGAAAGTGACATTTTAACATAGGGGCTTCAAGCACATAATTCTTTCTCCAGGGCTAGGGTAGGCAACTGATTCAAACATGGTATCATACTTTATTCCAGGAGTGGTTGCACTAAATTCTGTTAGCAGGAACCTCAGCTAGTGCAAAATGGTGTAGCTTCACTAAAAGCCTTTATTATGGTATAGTACAAAATCTGAAAATAGATGGACATGGTAACCACTTATATCCACACAGGGTCTGGCAGTGGAAGGCCATTTGTGGGTTACGTCTGCTCAACATAGTCTCAGATCACAAAATTTGACCCTAAAAGGAGGCAGAGAAGAAATATTAATTCCTAATGACACAGTTTATAGGAGATGTGATATTGTACAAATGCTGTTCTTAAAGGTGATAATGTGAAAAAGAGGGAAGAAGTATGAATGGTAACACAGTTCTGGAAGCCAACCGAATGGGATTGTCTGCAAAGAACCCTCCATCCAACAAACCCATATGAATTGATTACCGGGTGAAACAAAGAGAAGAGAGGAAGGATAGCCATAGTCATATAAACTATTAAACCAGAACGACAGATCGTAGACAAAATACTGTTGGAACTTCATTGATTGGTGGGGCCTGAGAGTTTGGTTTAAATCTCATTCAAAGTCCATCGAGATATATGGTCCACTTCATCTCATTTTAAAGTTTCAAAGATTTTGACATGGTGACTGCTGGAAGTGTAACTGAGATGCAAAATTTAACTTAGGCTGAACTTCATGAGGTGTTGACATATCATATGTTTTGAAGAAGATGATTTTGTGGTCAAAGTAGGAGAGAGGAATGCAGGTGACATGAGCTGTCTTCTTAGCTCTGCTGCAGGCTTGTTGAAATGACTTTGACCAGTTCTTTCCTTTTTAGATCATCTGTGAAAGAAGGATATCACATTTTGTCTCATCTCAGTACTACGAAGTATACTGAGTGGCAAAGGATTTTTCTCCTTTTTTTATGGCTGGGGAGTTAGGATACTTGGAATGCAAAACTGTGGATGTTCTTTGGCTAATGGGAATGGAGAGAAGCCTCCTGAAATAATGGGATCCAGGGTTATATGTTGCTCACTTGTAAAGCAAGGTTGGGAGTCAGAAAGGGAAGACACTGAAACTCAGAAAGCTTTCACCTTCTGAGACCATGTAAGTGGATCTGCAAAACCTCCTTCAGTACATGCTCTCTTTCAAAGTATTTATTGCACAGGCAGTAACCCCTGTGCCTAGAGTGCCTAAGAGCAGTGACAACAGTCAGACCCACAAAATCTCTCATAGCAACACAATAAACTTATATCCAGGCAAAGTTAACATGATCTGAAGTAAAAGGTGTATTTTGCTGCTCAGGTAAATGGTGCAGCAGTAACAAAACTGAATGTCGAAGTTCTAGGGCCACTGGAAATTAAACTTCAAACACAAGTGCAGCGTACATCTGAGAGGTCATGAAATAGAGGTTTGATATACTGCTGTCAGTAGGTAAATAGTACAGATGAATTTAAATCATGTTTAGATTAAAGAAGGCCAAGCATAAAAAATATTTTCATTTGAGCTTTACAGTACAATTAAGAACAGTTTAAGCTTTCAGTTCTAGGGGCTCTCACTCAGGTCTGTGGTTAACCAAATGCTGAAGATATATTCCTATTAACTTCAACTGGGAATGCCATCTCTGTTTAGATGTAGAATTATACCTTCCTCTAAACAGCCCCCTTATCTTACAATCTGCAAATTGCAGGGTCTCCCACAGAAGGAAATCTTTTATTAAGCATTTTATTTTTCTTTGCTGCAGGCAGGTAGACTAAATAAACTCCAGCTTAGACTTTGCACGGTGTCTCTATGTTGGCCACATCCAAGAAACACAGACAATGCTGGTTTGCAAGAATGAAAGAATTTTAATAAAAACAAGCCATTCAAAACCCTTGTCAACTCCTTCTGCTGGATTGTTATAAAGAATTTATTTCATTACTATAAGTGCTGTTGACTTAGTGTTAGTTTCAGCACTTGAATTCTTGGATAGCCTGAATAAAATTATGTTTTCCAAGATAAATATATTATGCAAAGTATGACCTTCATTCTTTCGCTGATATGTCTGCTGACTCCAACAGCTTCCTCCTTCAGAGGGGCTTTCTGAGCTCTGATGGAGAGAAGCTTTATTTTGGTTTTCCTTGATTAAAGCACTGCAAGCAAGGAAGGCCATGTGAAAAATAAAAATAGAAAAGCTGGAGCCCATTTCTGCTGAAGTCAGAGACGGTGAAATGTCAGTTCAGATGGAATGGAAGTGGCAAACTGCTTCCATGGCTGTGAATGAATGCTAATGTCCCCACATGGCAAAGGTTCTCCCTTTTTGCTGCACAATAAGCAGATGCGCTAAACTCCTCAAAATGGAGCAGTTATCACTGACAAGAAGGGGAAAGTTACAGGGGGATTATCCCTTATGCTGAATCAGCAGAGGGCAAGGGGAAGAGAAGGGGAAGGAAAATGAAAGAAAGAGTCTGGCCTTCTCGTCCTGACCTTGGTGGGACCACAATTCATGTTGTGTTGGGTAATATCCGTGGAACTGCCTTTCACAACTGAAGCCAGAGATATACCAGTCACCAGACATTGCAGAGCCCCACAGATCCATGGTCTGCCCCATGTGACATCATATACATCCAGAAAATGGCAGGTACTGTCTTACTCATTTTCCAGGGACAGAACTGTATCTTGAACAAAAATTTAAAAACATTCTTGGGCTTTTTTAGCAAAAATTCCCTTCCCTGATACAAACCACTGCCTATTCCCGATTAGCTTGCAACTTCTTTCATCAAAACGATCCTCTACTTAGTATTAAGAATTGCTAAGCAATCTGGTGGCAGCTTCTGTCATCATACCCAGCCTGCTGCAGGTTCTGGCAGACTCCAGGAGGTTCATTTTCTCCTAACAAGCACAAGATTCAATGAACCTCTAACTTGATGTTATTGTTAAATAAAAGAAGACAGCGAGGAGTTGGCTGAAAAGAAGGAAAGTATTTGGAGTGCTTCTTAGTGTGCATGTTCAAGAAGGGGAACTCACATCTCAGAATTTCTGAGAGTTTCCCATAGTGAGTATTGATCATTCTTGATCCTATTCGTTCAAGGTCAAGAGCAAAGATATATGACTTGCTCAAATCCACGTAAGGAGGCCCAAGACTGGAATGCGGCCCATTGGAACATGGGGACATGACAGTTCATCCTTCTCCTCTTCTTCATGACCCTGATCCCCTGCAACAACTCACTGCTTCCAACTTCCCCTAACGTCCATCAAACAGCTCTTTCCCAACAGGACTTTCTCTTCCAAAATGAACTTCGGTCTTTGTATTTTTCTCTCACCTTTGGAGGAGTTCAGCATCTGGGGCTCAGCACGTTAGAGCTGGCACACAGTTTAAGGAAAGAATAGCCAACCTCACAGAAGACTCCTTTCCCTGATCTGATTCTTAGGCAGAAATCTGAAGGAGTATTCCTCCTATGGTTGTAACCTGAGAAGAAAGCTGAACAGAACTTTTCAGAGACAATGGTTGATTAAATCCTGCAGAGTAGCTCTACAAGACTTCTGAGCATTGTGTTTTCCATAACATTGGTTCTGAACTTTACTGAATGTAAAGGATGCATTACCCAACCCTAAAATGCATCTGCCTCTAAGCTGGAAAGTGTGCAGCCATAACCACACATCAGTTTAGCACAGGAAGGGAAGAGGATGATTGTATCCAAGTGAAGAATTGTGTCCAGCTAAAATTACTGTAAAAATAAATGTGGGTAGGAAGAGTATGAATCAGATTTTGGACTGGAAATCAGCTTACATCTACTTTTACTTAAGAGAAGAGAGACACAGAAGAACTTGGATAACTGGGAGTGGCGACCGGGATTTTGGTTTATGTCTTACCGAAAGAAAGACCCTCCAGTCAATTCTGGCAAGCAAATTTAGTACCAGCAAAGAAGAGGTGTTTCTGTTGCATCGCTTAAACTTTTTTTCTGGAAAACTCAGTGGGTTCCCACCCTAAAATACCACCCAATTTGATATTCCTTTGCTTAATTTCTCTGAAATAAGAGCAATAGATGATGGTTCTGGCAGACTTCTTTTTCCATGCAAAACGTTTCAGTGAGTGGATTCCTCTTGTCCTAGCTTGGAAACCAACACTACAGTCTTACTGAATGCCTCAACTTCTTGTTACCGCTCTCTTAAGTTACTCACAAGGATGTTTCAGTGCCTTTGTGGCATACTACCTCTTTACAACAGGATATCAAGAGAGGAAAATATGGTGCAAAAAGCCCATAAGGAGAGTGTTTCCATGTCTAACGGTGGATAGCAACATAACTGCCTCTGAAAAAGCATGTGAGAATCAGGTGAGAGAGCAAAGTGACCCAGCTCTCCATCCCATGAAAGGTGCTAATGTCCTCCAATGGAATATAACGATGGTGTAGTGCAGTGTACTACTGTATACTACCTATATAAAGATGTTTACATTTCACACTCCAAAGCCTGGCCCAAAGCTAGAACTGGGGACAGTTGTTCCCCATGAAAGATGCAGTGCTTCACCCATTGCATTCTGTGAGATTATATTCTACTGCCTCATAGACTGCTGAAATAGTTTCTCATCTTTCCATTGCACGGTTTAATCCTACCAATCCTGGGTTTAACCTCCTTGGACCATGCTAAGAAATTCCACACTGGGAGTGTTTTAAAACTTTTTGTACGACTATTGCTTTGACACTTCCAGCACTCATTTCTGTCCAGGCAATTATTCCCTCCTCTGTGTATCCTGACACATTTTCTGAGCTGAGTGAATTGTGCAGAAGCAAATGCAGCAGGTAGCCAAGCTGTGTCCAAAGCCCTGTCACTGTTCATTCCCACAGTTGGACAGAGAAAGAGGTTTTTTGTGGGTAACATGGAGGGCTGACCAAGAGTTCCAGAAGTAACCACCAGCTTTAAAGTTCTTCCACTTACAAATTCCCAATTCCATTCAATTTAAGAGGTTGTGATCTACTGACAACATCTCGAACACTTGCACATGAAGGCTTAGGGCGCTTTCTGAACAATTTGGTTCTGAAAAATGTTAGCATCCTCAATTATCCTATACATTACTAAAAATCTTCACCGAGATTGACACAAAATGGACTATGACAAGAACCTGCAACTAAACTCCTCATTTTAGCAAATTACTTTTTTGCTTCTCTGGAGCCAGTGTTTCTGTCTGCTGTAAAGGTGCATTGTTCTGCTGGAATTATCATTATGTGGATGGGATATAAAATCAAAGCTGTATCCACTTGTCATTTCAGTCTTATGGCACTTAGATTTCCTCATGAGAGCAACAAATGCTCATATTAACAGATCTTTTCCAACACCAAGTCCTCAGCTATTTGCATGCTTTTGCTCCGCTAAATACCTTCCAGTTGCCACAGGAATTTGTCCAAACCTCCATTAAAAGTATCTGGAGAACAAAAGATAAAATGAGTTTGTTGTTCGCATCTATTGCACTAAAGTCCTGCCATTGTTGTGTGAATAGGTGCAAATAGCCAAGCTGACTTGTCTCTGCTATAAGGAAGGTGGAGATGAGGGCCACCTGCATTCAAATGTGAAATGAAACAAGTAAGAACAAATTGTGTATGCTTATTCCTGCTTCTCTTCACACTTTGCAGTTTGGTCTGCCCTAGCACAACAGCAGATGGCTGGATTAGGATTTACAATCACCAAAGATACTGGAGGAACTCCCAGGTCCACTGGCTAGCCCTGCCAAAGGGACTAAAGGTCTAGCAATGACACGAACATCCTGGTATGTGAACTATATTCATGGATCTTTGCTTTTATGGTTCCCACTAAGTCTGAAGGGTTCTCAGAGACTCACTGGAATCAGGAATGGAAAAGACCTATTGCACTAGGTCATTTGGTCCACCCACTGTCCCCAGACACGGCAGGATTTTCCGTACTGTATAGTCCCAAGGGCTTTGTCCTGGCCACTTTGAAATGACTTAAGTCATGGGGCTTCCACCCTTCCACTTCTCCCACTGGGAGACCACTCCACAGTACAACACGAATCCACATATTTTCCTGAGAGCGAATCCAAACTTTTCTTCATTTCATCTTGCGACTTTCCTCCTGAAAATCCTTCTTCTGCCTCCTCCACTTGTATGAACACTGAATGTGCACGTATATTTGTGAAAGTCTATACATGATTTCATCACAGCTCTTGCTATCAACTAGCCTGGGGCAGCCAAAGGGTGCAGAGGGACTTCCTTTGCTACAAAACACCTTGCAGCTCTGAGCAAGAGTTGGACACAGTTACCAAAAGCAGTGGCTTCCAGAAAGAGGGGCTCTTTGGAGCCAGTGTTCATCTGAGTAGTATGGTCTCCAAAACAGAACAAGCGAGAGGGACCATCATTTTCTTCCCCTCCTTAACCAGCAAGGACCCATGGCCAGAAAGGGCCTAAAACCCAGGAATAGGAGGTAGCAGCATTAAAATCATGCCCAGAAAGGGCATAAAACCCAGAAATAGGAGATAGCAGCATTACAATCATGATATTGTAAGTACCTTGACACCTATTTCCATTAAACTCCATAGGAAAGGGATTCCTGCTATCTGAATAAGCTGGGTCAAAGAAGCATCTTGAAGACAGCATACTGTTTCCACTGGATGAGTAGTCAGGACAGCAATACCTTCCTTTGCAGGGCTGGGAGAGGAAGAGTCTATTGAAAATGTTATCAGTGGAAATATTCAGAGCAATCAGTGATAAGCATACACCTAATTTCAAAGCATTTCCTTAGGAGCAGAGGAAATAAATTCCTTTGGCATCTTTGAGAGCAATCTTAGCTTCGGTATGCAAAATTGCTCTCCAAGAAAGACTTAGTGTGCAGAGTGGGGACTTTCAGTCTGAGGCAGCAGGGTGAGGAATAGCCTGACATGACTGTTTTCTTTTCAAATAAAAGTTGTCTCCTGCAGTTTTCAGATAACGATGCGGAGTCCTGGAGTGCTAAGGGACTGCATGGAGCCCTGGCCTATGTGTTTGCTAGCTGTGCATGTGAGTGGGCTGAAACAAAAATATACAAGTGCTCAGGAGGAGTAAACTATAAACAATGCTTAAAAAAACACTCCAAAAAGATCCAACCCCATGCATCCCCCAGGCCAGCCCACCACAGGGAGTTGGATGAGAAGGAACCTGCTGAGACTCAGCCTGAGGAAGGCAGGAGTGATGCTGGTTAGCAGGGAGAAGGAACTTGAGGAATGGGCAAAAACTGTGACCGATGCATCCATTGAAATAGAATGTCATTCTCCAGCCAAGTTCACTGCCAGTGCCGGTTGCACAGCTTCGAACAAAATATCTCCCCGTAGGAGAAGATGCTTCTTTATTATTTTTATGCAGTTTTTCCCCTGGCTTTTTGACCTAACAAATTCCCCACAGCTGGAACACCTCTGGCATCACTCTGGACTTAAGTTGTGCCCTACCTGTGCCACATTTTGCCTTGTGAGGCTGAGCCAGAGCACAATGGAGGAGCATCCGGGCATCTAACATGTGAGGACTGCAGTCCGGATACTACATGGACATTTTCTGATCTCATTGCTGACCACAAAGGACCATCCTTGATTCCATGATTCTCCATCCCCTTCTGCATAAATGAATCATTGCTATGCCCATGGGAGTTACAACACTTGATCATACTGGGATCCATTTCTCATCTTTCTTTCTCCATCAACACTGAGCACAGTGGCATCACATTAGAAGAAAGAGTTGGCTTTTCCAGGGAAGAACATCAGGGAGCAGAATTCAAGATAGCAACCTTCCTGTTCTCTACCAAAGTGCTAAAAGAGAGATATGGGTGTCAAAATTCTGGGATAACGTTTCCACAATTTTTTTTTTTCTTTTAAAAATACCTCTTGCAAAAGAAGACAAAAAACTGAGGTTCCCATTTTAAAACATCCTCAGAATTCAAGTGCAATCTACCTTACCTGGAGAAATGCCAGTACACAACCTACAATGTTCTCGTGTCTTAGGTGTGCATTCCCTCAGGACACCAATAATAAATCTTCGCTCTCTAGAAATTAGAATCATAGAATCATTACAGTTGA
Organism: Odontophorus gujanensis; assembly: GCA_013399175.1. Classification (NCBI taxonomy): domain Eukaryota; kingdom Metazoa; phylum Chordata; class Aves; order Galliformes; family Odontophoridae; genus Odontophorus; species Odontophorus gujanensis. Next base: position 102,801 of record VXAB01008615.1, on the reverse strand, counting down.
AAAAGACCAATAAGACAATCAGTTCCAACCATCAAACAGAAATAAAAGCATTGTAGAGTCATTACAATCCATCTCCATGCTAGTGCAGACCTGTCCCTTGAATTTCTGTTCTCCACCTCCTGTAGGTGAAAATATTGTCAGCCAAAGGGCTCTCACATCATATTTATGAGATGGTTATTCCATAGGCTAATATTTTTTTTTATTTCCAGGAAGACTTTCTTGATGTTCAGCCTCAGTGGTCAGGCTCCACCTTCAGGCTCACTCCCAACTCCTTTCCCTTCATACTTATTCAATTATTGTACTTGAGTTGGAGGCTACCATTTCCAGGATAGTAATTACCAGGAGTGCAATCCTTGTGATTATTTGAAAGTCTGGCACAACCTTTGTTTCTTCCAAACTCCCTGTTCTCAACCCATTTCTGCAAGGTGGTACGTAAGATTTGCTCACTAGTAACTATTGCATTCCCAGATCTGTATCACCTGGCACCGGCCAGTTTGCATCTCATTCCATTTTCCACATATTTTTCTAGCTCTTTCAGACCAACAGATATTTTTGCAGGTTGATTCTGAATTGTTCAAACATCTTTTTCTTAAAAAAGAAAAAAAAAACTTTTTTGCTTAGTTTTGTTTGTTTCTTTCCCTCGCTGATGGAGGGTTATAAAAAGGGCATGGTATTTCAGCTGTCTGAGTCACTTGTGCCCTGTGCCTCCTTTTTCTCCTGAAACGTTGGTAAAAGCACATTTTTATGCTGCTTATCCACAGTGCCTTTTGGCTGCCCTTATCTTCTCCCTCAAAGCCTCGGCTTCCTCTCTGTGTTTGTATTTGGTTGCTTCTCACTTACTCTGCCTCTCGCCTTTCTGTTCCTCCCTGACCTACAATGCTTTGGCATCGCCCTTTGGTACTCCGTCAGCTACTTCAGCCGCAGGAAAATTGCCGCCTGTGCCCCCTCAAGAGAGGGTTTTCCTGGTGTTTTACCACATCAGTCCTCATTACCATATCCCCGTCCACCACTTCACTTGCTTGATTTCCTCCCGTGCCAAGCTGCTTGCTTTGAGTTGATTATTGCTATGTTCTGTTAACCCACTATGCTGAAATCCTGCCAGGCTGCTTGATATTTCATTTCTTTGACCATGCCTTTTTTATTATACAATGACTCGCTTCTTTCTTTTTCTTTCTCTCACCTTCTGTTTTTACAATGCTGTGTATCATGTTCTCCTCACTGGATGTCATCCAAACTATGGAAATTAAGCCATAAATGTTCCATTGCCTGATTTTCCATCCTTTTATCCCCAAGGAGATTAACAGGCAGAGGGGAGCTTTGGTCAGCTTTCCCAAGGTTCCTGTAGATGTTTTCCACCAAATACTGAGGACGATCTTTCTTTGATGGCTGCTCTTTCAGCAGCTAAAAGCCAGTCGTGGATTCTCCTGTCCCTGTAGAAGCTCAGGTAAATAGAGATAAAATCTGTTAAATATACTATTGAGTTTATAAAATGTTGTTCATAGAAGTGTAGAAGTTAGCAAAATTTCTAGTGGCAGTATTATAACACTGGTAAGAAAAATGGAAGAAGATACAAGATTTTTTCCTTCTTCTCTTCTCTTCTCTTCTCTTCTCTTCTCTTCTCTTCTCTTCTCTTCTCTTCTCTTCTCTTCTCTNNNGTCTCCTCTCCTCTCCTCTCCTCTCCTCTCCTCTTCTCTCCTCTCCTTTTCTTTTCCTTTTTCCTATTTTTTTTCCCTTTTTCCCTTTTTCCTTTATCCTTTTTCACATTTTTTTTTATTTTTTTCCCTCCTTAGGAATCTGTCCTGAACTAGGGAGGCTCTGGCTGTTTCTTCCCAACCCCCCAGTACATCTGATATCAGCAGACATTAATCCTGGATTATTTAGAGTCTGTGCTGGCTGTTGCTCAAGGCATAGTGGCTGTGGGATGCACCAGAGTCCAGTGGCCACGGACCACACAGGTGAAGTTCTCAGAAGAGAAAGCAGGAGGGAGCTGGCAGAGCATTTCTGGTCACAGTGCACGGTGTATGCGTGCATGCAGATCCAATCAGGAGTATCCTCAGAACGGCCATACAGCTCTGTTTGTTTCCTCTCGTGAGCACTGGAGGTAACTCCAGAGAATTGCTGCTTGTTCATTCATTGAAGTCTAAAGAGGTTATGACACACTTAGAGAACCCACAACATGCACACACTATACCCAACACAGTGTTAACTGGTAATTGAAAGCAGGAAAGGTCAACATTAATTGCAGAGAAAATCTGAGTGTCAAGGTAAACCATTGCACCCAGAAATGTTTATGACAGTTGCAGTTGCATAAACAAAGAGAACCTGTGGTTGCAGCAGAGGCCCCTGGCATGAGCTGGGAAGTCTGCACCATGCAAGCAACGTGGTCAATGTTTCCACAAGGCCAGTTCAGGAGAAATAACCAGGGTTGCACAGTTAATTGCTGCTATTGAACTCAGGCCAGCTTCAGCCTTTGTTACCCTTTTTTTCTCCTTGAAGCACTTGCATGCGGCTCACTAATAGCTTGCTCCTCTCCCCAAATCAAAGGGTTATTTGCAGCGGGGAGGAATTCATTTGGCAACAGAATTGTGCCCATTAGAAATGCCTTTTACCATTCCTGGGCTGAACGAAGTGGCATGTGAAATAGCAAGGGTATACAGTCAAAGTTAACAATAGGGTCTGGTCACCACGGATTAGGGGTCAGCAGCCCTGAAGCTAATTCCTTTCTGTCTCTTGAATTTGCTTTATGATTTTTGCTTAGTCACTTCTTCCTATGCCTCGGAGAGGTATCTTTTTAGTATGTAAATCCTTTAGGATAGAGATTACCTTTGCAGTGCCTGCACTAGTACAAGAGAAGGAACCTGGCCTGTAGGTGGTTCTGCAGGAAGGCATATGGCCCTCGAATAACATAAGATAAATGAAAGGTCTGGAAGGTTCTTCAGGGGTTACCTTGTTCAAGAATTTTGTCCTGAGCTAAGACTAGCTTCTTTGGACAAATTCTGGCAGACATGTATGGCTATCTGCCTCCTTCCTAAAATCCTCCAGTGTCAGAAACTTCACATCTTCCCCAGGAAGTGAATTGAATCACAAATCATAGAGTCACAGAATCATAGAGTGGTTTGAGTGGCAAGGGATCATTAAAGGCCAACTGGCCCTACTACCTCTGATGAACAGGGACACCCACAGCTCCATCAGGTGCTCAGAGCCCCATTCTGCCTGACTTGAATGTCTCCAGGAATGGGGAGTCCACCACCTCTCTGGGCAACCTGTGCTAGTGCCTCACTACCCTTAGTGTGAAAAACATTTTCCTTATATCCAATATAAATCTCCCCTCTTTTAGTCTGAAATCATTTCCCCTTATCCTATCTCAGCAGACTTTGCTGAAGAGTCTGCCCCTTTCTCTCTTACAACCCCCTTTAGATACAGAAAGTAAATACTTCCTTTTGTTCTTGGTATANTCATTTGGCAACAGAATTGTGCCCATTAGAAATGCCTTTTACCATTCCTGGGCTGAACGAAGTGGCATGTGAAATAGCAAGGGTATACAGTCAAAGTTAACAATAGGGTCTGGTCACCACGGATTAGGGGTCAGCAGCCCTGAAGCTAATTCCTTTCTGTCTCTTGAATTTGCTTTATGATTTTTGCTTAGTCACTTCTTCCTATGCCTCGGAGAGGTATCTTTTTAGTATGTAAATCCTTTAGGATAGAGATTACCTTTGCAGTGCCTGCACTAGTACAAGAGAAGGAACCTGGCCTGTAGGTGGTTCTGCAGGAAGGCATATGGCCCTCGAATAACATAAGATAAATGAAAGGTCTGGAAGGTTCTTCAGGGGTTACCTTGTTCAAGAATTTTGTCCTGAGCTAAGACTAGCTTCTTTGGACAAATTCTGGCAGACATGTATGGCTATCTGCCTCCTTCCTAAAATCTTCCAGTGTCAGAAACTTCACATCTTCCCCAGGAAGTGAATTGAATCACAAATCATAGTCACAGAATCATAGAGTGGTTTGAGTGGCAAGGGATCATTAAAGGCCAACTGGCCCTACTACCTCTGTTCAAACATCTTTTTCTTAGCTCCATCAGGTGCTCAGAGCCCCATTCTGCCTGACTTGAATGTCTCTTCTGCCTGACTTGAATGTCTCCAGGAATGGGGAGTCCACCACCTCTCTGGGCAACCTGTGCTAGTGCCTCACTACCCTTAGTGTGAAAAACATTTTCCTTATATCCAATATAAATCTCCCCTCTTTTAGTCTGAAATCATTTCCCCTTATCCTATCTCAGCAGACTTTGCTGAAGAGTCTGCCCCTTTCTCTCTTACAACCCCCTTTAGATACAGAAAGTAAATACTTCCTTTTGTTCTTGGTATATAAAGAGGTTCCCAATGTCCACTGTTCACTGCCATCCAAACCCATAACTTCCTGACCCACTCCTGGTAGGGAGAACAATCAATTCCCTCAAAACTGAAATTATCTTACACTGAAGATGAGCAAGTAATTTGATTCGACAGAATGGAGGTCATAAGCATACATGGAAATCGCCCAAGGGTGTCATTTAGCTCCAAGAGGAAGGCTGCTACAGTTAAAATCCAAAAGCATGAAGATGTGTTGTAACCACCCTGAGAGATTCAATGTATTCTCCAGGTGCCAGCCCAGAAGGACAGGGCTGCTCTGAACCTTCCGTCCTCCAGCTATTTGGGGCAAGAGGTGATGGCCACAGGTTGCACCAGGGGAGGATCAGGTCGGATATTAGGAAATATTTCTTCCCCAGAAGAACAGTCAGGCACTGGGATAGGCTGCCCAGGGAAGTGATAGGGTCACCGTCGCTGGAGGTTGGAGATGTGGCACTTGGGGTCAGTGGGCACAGTGGGGATGGATTGGGATTGGGAATCCTAGAGGTCCTTTCCAACCTTAATGATTCTATGCTTCTGAATAGAGACATCTCCCAGACATCTGAAGTACTTTTACCCTCCTGAAACAGCAATTATCACAGAGTAATGACCATTCATACTACGATGGGAACATTTCTCTAGTTCCTTCCATCCTAAAGTAAAGCTCAGAGCCAGGGTTCTGCGTCTGCTGCCTCCCCCCAAAAGGAGGCCTGACCCTTTGCACCTCCAGCCTCTAGGGACCACACTGCTACACTCAGCCTAGCACAAACTGCTCAGCAAAATCCACTGAAGCAACAGCAGCTGGAAGCTGGCCGTGATTTACTGCCGGAGCCATTCTTGGTGCTTGCTGTGCGTTGTGCTGTTACGCAGACCAGAAGATGTGGATTTATGTCTTCTCTGCAGAGAACAAGTGCAGTCATAGCATGCCTCTGCTTTCCTGCTGCTCAAATTACTGCTGTAACAAGAGCTGTTATTTATAAGCAACACGCAGCCCTCTGGCTCAGTGTGCTGTGGATTTATGTCTGGAGGGTGAGCTCCTCTGTGGATTCTCTGGTGACTAATAAGGGGCATGTTTACATTGCAGCCTTTCCTTCAAGGGTACCCTCCCTACATCTGGCTGCCTATCTTCACAAGTTTTCGGGCTCTCTTCCTCCTTTTCTAGGCTCATTGGCAATGGTTAATAAGTAAGGGGGTTACTAGGGAAAGCAGACATAAATAGGAAGGCCCTCTCAATGTATGTAGGCACTCATGAGGTAGGAACTCATCCTTGCACATGGAAGCATTTGCTCCCCACCATTTACACTTCAGTATTAATACAGGAGACAGAGCAAAGCATCCTCAAAGCAATGAGGGCTGCAAGAAGGAAATAGCTCTTTCCTACTCCTAACTATGCTTTAGACTTCCTACTTACCATCCCGTGGTTCCTTCCCTTGTGATCTCTGCATGGTCTATTCAATCTGCAGCACATGACCTGAATACACCTCTGATCCTGAATGATAAACAGGGATGGGGACAAGGTTTGTGCTTGAACCTGTATAACACCACAGCACCCACATCTTCCCATGCGTACCCATAAGCCCCAGATCTGTTGGGTCCTCATTTCCTCCTGGAAATGTACAACCACGAAACAGAAACACCCTCAAAAGGTGAGCAGGTCTGATCGCAAGAGGCTCCAAATGACTGAAAGCAGTTGGTCCGAATGCTCTCTGTGGACATCTGCTTTGACAAAGCGTCGATTTTCATCAGAGAGAAAATTTCCACTGACACACGAAACCCTGACGGCTTTGAAGTTTCCATTGGAAAATTATAGATGTAAAAAGCTGACTTCTTTACTATTACTGAAAGTTTTAGTTTTCTTCCCCCTAACATTTTTTCTGTTTGCCAAAAAAATGGGAAAGGTTTGTTTTTCTTTTTTTTTTCACCAAAACCTCTCCAACACTTGAAGTTTTGACATAAGCTAAATATTTTGATGAAAACTAGAATTCTTTGCTTCTAATGGCATTCACGGAATAAAAGACATGTCCTAACCAGTTCAACCACTCTGTAAGAAAGGTTTATCTTATATCATCACTATTCTGATCAAAAGCATATTTCCAGAATGTGTCTACTTAACATGTTTAACATGCCAGTAACAACAAAGCAGAATCTTCATAGAAATGAATGCTTTTGCTTCTACTAGGTTGCAAGTCACCAACTGGGTGTTTTCCATTTAAATTAAAAAACCTGACAAACTCTATCACTTCAGCTATGTTCAGAAGACAAAAAGATTTTGCAGGTTTTTAATGGAGAGATCGCTTAATCACTTGAAATTTTGTTAATGAGTATGCCACCTTCTTTGCATGTTGCTTGCTGTCTTTAAATCAGGGCTTGATGTCTTTCCAAAATACACGGTAAACAAAGCTACGGAAAAGATGCAGCATCATCTGTGCTGTGATAAGGTCATCCCATCTGGCCTTAATCTACAGGGACAATGGGTGAAATGTTTATGTGTCTATTAAAAGGTTAGTAAATAAACAAATGGAACATGCCTAAATAAAAGGAGCGACTCTTGGAACGATGACTTGGCTAACTACCAGGTACTAAAATTATGAATTCCACAGAGTTTTGTCTGGGAATCTTGAGGAACCTTGTAAATCTAATTTGTGATAATAGTCCACTTCGAAGACAGCAGAAGGATCTGCCCATGAGCAAGAAGTGGTGTCTATCTCCAGATTTACAACATCATTCGCTCACCTGCAAATCCCAATCCTTTGGGTCTTTGGGTAGAAGAGGTCATGAGGCACAAGTAATCCTGACAGTACCTGCTAAGGGCAATGAGCCAAAAACCTAACTCACCAGCATTGTGTGTGCTGAGTTATTGTCTGCATCTGTGCTAACTGGAAATAAAAGACAGCCTTCCAACCAGGACTTTGCAAGATGGGCCAGAATAATGACCAAAACCAATCTGTCATTGATTTGATCATAGGACTGATGTTTCAGCCAGCCCAGGACAAATGGTTTGCTATGGAATTACCCATTTTGTGTACTTAAGTTGGAAAGGAAACTTGAAACCTGGATCCAGAAACTTCCCTGTCCTTTTGAGAACAGAGACCTGGAGAATTGGGTGTTACTTCAAAGGCTTACTCAGTGTCTTAAGGCAGGTACAGATCTTGGATCCCTGCAACCCACTGCACACTGTAATGCAGAAGATGTTCCTTCAGCACAGAGAGTTTGCTCAGAATTTAAACCAGAAATCTCTGTTCCTTCTTTATACTCCTCTGCTATTTTATAACCAAATGTATCACCTTTGATAAAGGATCCAAATCCATCAGAAACCCTGGTGTGTCTCAAGTTCTGTATCTGGGGGCACAGGAAAGAGGGAATAGAAATGCAAGCATCTGCTGGGGGAATCCTATTTGGGAGAGACGCTTCTGGAAAGAAAGGGGTAATTTGTGGAGGGACAGTAAGTATCAAAGCCACGTTTTCTTGACATCCAATTCCAGACAGCAGCACTCTTAGGAAGAGTAAATCAAGGGCTGGAAAACAATAACACCTTGTACGTGAGGAATGTGAGTGATGATGAGGTGAGGGGGGAGACAGATCTTTGTCCATGTGGTAATGTATTTTTTGCTGAGTGTTGCTAGATTTTGGGTCTGTGGGCTCCCTCCGTCTGTTTGTGAGCCACCCTTTTCTTCTGGACACATTCCTTCCTTACTATCATCACGCTCCCAGCACTGGGGTGACCACAGCCCAGCTCGAGTATCTCTATAAATACACATCAGTGAGACGTTCCCCATGACTTTCCCTTTTAGCACTGCTGTCAGATCGGACTGGAAGGCACCATTGTGATAGGAAGAGTCTGAGCAGAATGGTTTGTGGGAAGGATGTGATTGACCTCACCAGCGGACTGGGTCCCATGGGACAGTTCATGACAGCTCTTGAGTCTTGGCCAAGCTTTGAAGGTGATGGTCTTTGACAAGGGAGCAGCTAATCCCCCCCCAGCTCTCCTTCTCTCATCTGGATCTCAACTGGATGATGCTCATGCCATGCTCTGAAAGTCTTAGAGTCTAAATGTTAGCACAGACTACCTCAAGTAGGAGCTGATGAATGAGAGAAAGGGACGTTTCCTGCTGTGTTAATCTGAATTGCTTTATTAACTCAGCTAATTTGTTTTGTCCCTAGGCTGTTCACTTCCAACAGGAGATCCAGAGTGAAGACCAGGGCTGGATGAATGAAAAATACCATTGGTGCGTGTGAGTGCGAGAGTATGAAAACTGAACTTTTGTTTTTTCTCCAGTAAAAATTTCCAGTGAAATGTTTCAGGTTTCTCGTAAAATAACAGCTATGTCACACTTCAAAAACTGTTTTAAAAAAACAGCCTTTGGAATAAAGAATGTGGTGTTTCAACACATTCAAATTAAAAATTCTTGCTGAAAACAGGGTAAAATATATATACTGAAAGATTTTAGTTTTTGGGGGGTATTCATGTCTTTCTTTCTCATTGAAACATTTTATTGTGTTGCCCAGAAATAAAAGGCAAAATTATTCTTGCATTTTCTCTTTGGTCAAAAGGTCATTTTTAAAGCAATTGTAAAGAAATCTCAACATTAAAAAAACATTAAATCGGCTTCAGAGAACATATATCTTAAAATATAATTCTACTATTAAACTTAAAGGCAGCCCAGTATTAATAGTGGCAGTGATCCAAATACCAGGAATTAATCTGAAAATACATTAGTAAATGCTTTTGAATAATGAATATTTGGGGGTACATGTTCATTTATACAAATCTCAGAACGTATTTATATTTGTATCCGAATATATGTGCCCTTTGTTAATGGCTAATTGACAGAGTGGAATTCATGAAATAAACTGTTCATCAGCAATGTGACCTAAACCCAGCCAAGATGTTGGGCAGACGCTTAACTTTAACCAACATCTCTGCTGTATGTGGACAATTCACAGACTTCTGAGTGAGCACATGTTTTCTTGACCCAAAGCTGTCCTTTCCTTTTTGTGCCTGGAAGAATCATGATGCTACTGGTGGGTTCCCAATGAGCACTGTCAGATTTGGGGAGAAAATTCTGCATGGATGAGAGGCTAGGGACTAAATGTGCCAGGGGAAGAGTGATTTCTCCAGGGAAAGGGTAGATGCTTTCTGCTAGGAGGCCTTGTTCCTTGACCATCAGTGACTGCCCATCCATTCTCTACCAGGACCATGGGGAACATCAGGCAAGGACTTCACTCAGGGACGTCTAACTGCCTCCTGATTTCTCAAGTATCTGGATACAGAAATTCTGCTGAACTGAACTCAGAGATGCACGGGTTATTTTGAACAGTTATCATAAGATCCTGCTCTTCTCTTAGGTTCTTTCCTTGGTGTATATTGGCTATAGCCTTCTCTCTTGGAAGGATGCTTGGATAACCAGGTTTAATTCATGTTCTTTTACCAATGAAAGCAGCATCAGAGCCTTATTTCCACTTCACAGTCTCTCTGTCATCTACCCCATTCATTTAGAAATCCTCTGGCATAATAACCAAGAAGTCTTTCCAACAAGGCGAATCTCCCTCCCTCTTTGGGGAAGCAGCTCACAGAGGAGACATGCTGTCCTGCAAATATTTGGGAAGATACTGACCCTGTTTTTGAGAACATGCAGCTTTGGGCTTCATTTCAGTGTTCATTTCAGTGAGGTTATTCCCAAATTGAAAGGTCAAACATACACTTCAAGATTTTCCAGCATAGCAATCAAAGTGAAAATGCTATTGCTGCTTGGAAACTGTCTAGCACCTGTATTTTCTTATCCAATTCTGAGGAGAAAATCTGGATTTTTTTTTTGTTTGGTTGGTTTGGTGTGTTTTTTGTTTTTTGGGTTTTTTTCTTTTTTTTCTACAGGAAAGAGTCATGGAGAAGAAACACACTGCAAAGTACAGGGACAGGAAGTGATTCGAGCTCCATCATTGATTAAAAAGGTATTCCTTTTTGCCAAGGACACTTCCAAACTACAGTTCAGAGAAGAGAGACAGACGTTACCCAGCTTTCCAGAGCAGCCAGGACTGGAGTGAACTCGGAGTTGGCCAAGCCCCCTGCCCTAACACTGTATTTATTTAGAAGGAAATGCATCATAGAGCTCCATAACCAACAAAAGGGACAAGGAGCATTGCAGTTCAACGGAAAATATCTCCATAAGAAAAGGAAACATTTTCTTCTTTAATAGCATTTATTCACTAACATCATGACCCGGGGGATTGTGCCAACTTGCCACGATGACTATAGCACTGATATCCATGGCACAGGCACATAGTGAGGTGCACAATGTGGTGTGAAAACATTCCCAAGTATCAGGAAAAGACATTAACCTGGAGCTGCACATCTACATTTCCTTGTAGACACAGCCCAGGATGGGAAGTCCTCAGTGTCCTTCACCCAAGTTTGTTGCCTTTCCTCCCATCCAGAGATCTTGGGAATGGATTCCTCTCTCTTACATATCATGGAGATCCCCATCCAACACGGTATCTAGAAGAACTCTTGCAGTTTCCATACCACCCTCCAGCCAGGCCTGTGATTTGCTTAACCTATGGGAATGATCATGTTCTGGAGAGGTACAGCAATATCCTAGTAGACAATGCATGAGGGTTTATTGCTTTGGATAGAGATCAGTAACATTTTCAACCTGCTTTGCCCCTTTTAAATCCGTGCTAAATTTGTTCTTTATTATTTATAGACAGGTAGGTTTGCACATTCATAAAACGTTCAGTTTCCTGTTATGTCTAGAGAGCTGGTAGGAGGTATGGCAAATATATTCGAAGCAGCTCAAATCCCCTATGTGGTTTCCACTGAGTGAAATATTCATCACTTCCTGTCCTAAACTCAGTGAAGCACTGCCAACATTTTAACAAGAGGATCCCACAGAAATGTATCCTCCTTCTCTCCTTATACCTATACCTATGGCTTCCTTTCCTTCCTTCCTTCCATCCATCCATCCATCCATCCATCCATCCATCCATCCATCCATCCATTGGTCTCTGGAAGGGATCTTCAGCACTTACTCCACTAAAACCAGGTAAGCCACGTCATTCAAGAGAAGACCACTCTATGTTCCCATACTTGAAGGTGGAAGAACATAAAAAGACATCACCTCTACCACCTCTCTTCAAGAGAATCTGTGTAAGATCCTCACTTTTTTCGTGCACTTGTTAAAACTGCAGGGGAACATACTCAAGATAGATGCCACTGGGAGGTAACTTCTAACTTAAAGGGTCCAGGAGCTCTGAGTTGACTCAGATAATATATGAGACACTGAGGAAGTCATCACTGGAGCAATCAGGAATAGATGCTGCTTTTCCCAAGTTTTTGCAGTGTCTAACCTGTTGGGCTGCATGGCCTCCTGTGACACTCTCTGAAATTGAATCCCTCTCAAGCTATTTTCTCTGCTCAGTGTGGGAAAATTCCGTACCATAATGACGGTTAATAATAGAAAGTTCTTATTTTATTTGAAAGTTTGCCGAAGAGCAACAGAACCATTTCCGACCCTCTTTTCTGAGAATATGATTCCCTCAATCATGTATTATTATTCTGGAGGGGGGGGGGGGGGGCCCTGGAGGAGCAGGAGGGGGGCAGGAGCCTTC
>VXAB01008615.1:77126-90790 GCA_013399175.1 Odontophorus gujanensis | reverse complement strand
CCTTCTGCAATGAATGGCTGGGCTTCTGAAATAAATGACTGTCACCTCCTTGTTCATATGCATGAATCAGCGGCGCCTGTCCAGATGCGGATGGGAGCCAACACACCCCGAGCACCATCCCTTGCAGAGCTCCGAGCTGCTTAAATTTAATTTAGTTTCCTTTTCCTCACACAGTTGAACTAAGAAGCCACAAAAGAAGCCGAGAGGAAATCAAATCTGGAAAATGTGCATTCATCTTGGAAGGCATCAGGAATGTGTTGACAATACAATAAAACTTGTATGTGAAAGAGCAACACTGATAGACCTCCTCAAGTTCTTCTGCTCAGTCGTCCCAGCTTAGGTCAGATGGTCTGGCAACCTGTTCGAAGGTTGGAATACTTCCTCCGTGAATACATTTATAGGGCATGATGTAGATGCCAATTCTCTGCATGGTGAGATTTCCTTCTTTTCCTTCTTAATTTCAAACAGAATTGTGAAGTTCTGTTTAAAAAGCCAGTCTTTTGGAACTGGATACCTCAGGCCCTGAAAACTGTTGAACCTCAGTAAGATTAGACTACTGCAAAGCACAATGGACAGATGGAGCAATGCATAACTATTACAAAGGCATGAACGATTTAATGATTAAATGGATAAGAATATACGGTTTGAGAGAAATGGGTGCTCTGGCTAGAAGGATAGCTGGCTAGAATGAGAGGGGAAGGTGAGCTCCACAAATATGTCTGTGTATAAAGTTGGAGAAAATAGGTGAGAAGTTTAACTCTGAAAATTATTCAAGATTATCAAATGATAGATGAGTCTAACAGTTTATCTTCAAGCTGCAGTTTAAAGATCTGTGGTTACCCATGGACTTTTCTCACTTGAGCTGTAGAAAGTACAACATCTAGAACAACCAGTTCAGGTGTTGTGTCTCCAAACAGTGTACCAAAGTGATGCTCGGTGTCCTACTTCATCAGATGGGTGACATAACTCAGTAGGAGTGTTTATAGAGATCTGAAATGGTGAGAGGCTGAAAAGATCTGGTTTAGAACATACACCTAAGCCTACAACTACAGTGGAAGTTAAGGTAAACCTCCTGCAAGCCAAACCCTTTATACCACTCATCTCCATGGCAGGACAGGGCCCACTCCCCATTTTGGGTCTGGGAAACTCCTGGAGCTGGTGAGATTTCTGCAGTGGGGATTTAAGTTATTCCCTCATTCTCCACTTGAAAACAGAAAAGATAAATGAAGAGACTTTTCCTAAATACGGCAGCCAGAAGCTGGAACTTCCCTCCCTTAGGACTCCTCCTAGAAGCTGAACTAGAAGCCATGTCTTCAGGGAAAACTGAGTGTTTCATTCCAAGTTGCTGTAGTGGCTTGTTGCTGGGGCAGATTGGAGCAACAAAGTCCTTTCAGGTTTTATCCACATAACAGAATCACAAAAAGGTTGGAATGAAAGTCTGGCCATCATGAAGACCAACCCTCCTGACCAAAGTAGTGTCAATTCCAGCCCACTGTTTGGGCCAAACACTTCCAGGTTTTGAATGTCTCCTGGGTGGAAACTCCACAGCTTCCCTAGGTAACCTGGTGCAGTGCTGTCACCCTCACTATACAATGTATTTATACATAGCGGTGTCAGTTCTCTGCAGATTCTCCTTCTTGTCTTTTTGGAAGCTAAGGGTGACATTAGCTTCCTTCCAGTTCTCAGACACCTCTCCCAATTTGCTGTGACCTTTCACAGATAATTGCGAATGCCTCTGAAATGACATCAACTAGCTCCCTTAGCACTTGTGGGCAGATCCTGTCAAGTTCCACAAGCTTGAGACTGTTTAAGCATTCCCTAACCTCCCTGATCCTCCTCCATTGATGCTGTCTTCTTTGCTCCACACTTTCCCTCTGTGTGTCAGCACATCCACTTTTTCCCTATTCTTAATTCTTCTGCTGATGTAACCGTAGAAGCCCATTCTGTCACCCTTTACACCCTTCACCAGATTCAACTCCAGGTGAGCTTTGGCTTTCCTAACTCCAAGAAAGAAGAGAAAGTCCCATAGTTTTAAAGGCAGTGGCACAGGCTGCCCAGGGAGTGGTGGAAGTCACCCTCCCTGGAGGTGTTCCTGAACCATGGAGATGTGGCACTTGGGGACACGGTCAGTGGACATGGTGGGGATGGGTTGGAGTCAGGCTCAGTGATTCAAGAGGTCTTCTGCAATCCTAATGGTTGACTGACTCTATGATTCTAAAGCCAAACTCTTGTTTTCAAAATCGCCTATGCAAACTGGAAACAGTTGCCTAGAGATGTGGTTGAAGCCTCATCCTTGGAGATTTTCAATGCTGGTCTGGACGAGGTTCTGGGCAACCTGATCTAGCTGTGAATGTCGCAGGGGAGTTGGACTAGATGACTTATAAAGATCTCTTCCAACTCAAAGGATTCTATGATTCAATGAAAAGCTTGGGGGCCAGAAGGATCAGGTGAGGGACCTGGAGAGAGGACATGAACTAGTGCTTAGCTAACAGAAGTCACATTCCCTTTGAAGGGTGGTACACACATTGCTATGAAGCATCACAGGAAATGCCACCCCTTTCACACTGCCTTGAGGATCTAGTCCACAGCCTGCAAGATATAATTTCTATATCCAAGAAGTAAATTCATACTAGAAGCCCAGTATGGCACAGCTGCCAGCAGTGTCCCCTGTTCAAGGCAGTTTTAGCCACCACCTTTCTGATTTCACCTTTCTCAGCAAAATCTCAGCACCCAACTTTTTACTCTTTCCCTACCACCATGTTCTTCAGCCTCAAGGACACATGCAGCATTTCACTGGCTCCAACACACCAGTTGTACTGGTGTGCATGGTCCCAAGAGCTCCTGGGAGTAACACTGGGCCATTCTCCTTTTGCACTATGCTTGTGTGTCAGGAGTAGTCACACAGAGCTGGTCCTTGCAAAACATGGGCAGACTTCAGCTGAAACCACACTAACCACCCTGACCAGACTGCCTGGACAAATCACTCAAGAAAGCAGCACTGAGATGTGTATGTCACGATCTCAATGGGAGGATTTCACAGGTATTGCTTCCTATCCCAAAAGTGGGAAATAAAGAGATGAGAAAAGGCCATCAGATGGCCCAGAGATCCAGAAGAATATCTGCATGATTAGATGTCCAGGCCAGAAAATTATCTCTGGCTTTTTCCCAGCACAGTCCTCAGGTGTAGCTGCATTGCCAGTTTGGTTCCCTATTGCCCTGCACTTGCTCTGTGCCATCATTCATACCAGGGCATTCAGGCTTGGTGCCCACCTTGTGCTGGTACCTCCTGCCCAACTATCTGTGCAAATTGAAAAGGTTTCTCTTTGGGAAGCATCAAGACATAAGGATTCCTGTTGGGAGGCAACAAGGACTCGAGGATTCCTGTTGCAGCCCATGGGTGCAGGGATTCACTCCATTTCAGCGCCAGCAGTGCTACATCGCCTTTCCAGCAGTCTCTGCTGTTACTTTCCTTCCACGGTTTTGGATGTTAATGAAATCACTCACTGCAAATATTAAGAAAAGCCTTGACCTTAAAGCTTATTATAGCAGAGGCGAGCTTTCCCCTCCACAACCACTTTATTCTTTTTTTTTTAAGGCATGTTACATACATACATACATATATATAAGTTTTTTTCCAAAGCCATTTGTCATTAAGTGGCTAGTGTGTGTGTGTGTGTGTGTGTCATTGCTGCCCTCTACTGCAGGGAACCAGAAGTCCTTTGCTTGTTCTTGAAACTGGGGGTGAGTACAGGGGTCTTCCCTCAGCCAGATTGGAAGCAATGCTTTGGGGACAGAGGATGTGACTTCTGCTCTCTGCTATGAAGAACCTGAGCACATGCATCTTCCAAGTGAGGTTCAGGGTAAGGAGAACTGAGCAAATGGGACCAGAAGGGGTTGCCTGTTTTTCCATTTTTTCGCACCTTATGGAGAATTTCCAGTGGAGAAGTGGCTCCCCACAGGAGTCTGGCACGTAGAGATCTGTGTGCTGCAGACAAAGCTGTTTTCTCTTCACGCTGAGGCCTGCTTAGAATTAAACCATCGACCCCAATTATCCATGGCCCACAGGTAAAAATCCAAAAACCCAAGTTACTCTCCTACAATCTTCCCTCAAATCTGAGCTCTCCTTAGAGCATCCCTCAACTAAATCGTGAAATCTTTTCAGAGGCCATGAGTTCTCCCAGTCAATCTTATTGGGAACTTACAGCACAAGATACCTCATCTATTTTATTACTTTGGCTTCTTCACATATTTTTGTGCCTTTGGGAGATGCTGTCTTCCAGCTCTGCCTGAAATCTTCTGGGTCATCTTGAAACAAGATCTTATTTATGGAGCTCTGTGCATCATCCTTGAAAACAAACAAGAACACATCAGCATCTTATTTATTTCCTTTTTTTTTTCGATGATGAACTGTGCAACCCCAGTGCAAGGATAAGAGGGGCAATAGCATATCCAGACTGGGTCAGAAAAACAGATCCCATGTGCTCCCAATAGGAAGGAATCAAGGAGGAAAAGTAAACAATACTCAGAATAACCCAAATGGAAAAACTCACGTGGAGAACAGCCTCCATCCAGCATGCGAGCTGTGGAGTTCCAGCTCATCCAGGACATTTGGAGGGTAGTAAAGGGCCCAGAGAAGTTACTTTACAAATGTATTTCTCTAATTATTTTAAGGGGCTTTCCAGTGAAACCCCAGAAGTGGACAGTAGCCATGAGCCAAATGGCAACTAAGGACAGGTTTGGATTTTTAACAGAGAGGTTTCTTGGAGATGCTACCTAAATCAGTTAAACAAGTTGCTGGACATGGATATGTGTTCGGGTTGGAGACAACACAGGTTTATCCCTGACATCAATTGCTATAACCACTTGGTGCCTCAGTCTCCTTCTCTCCAAAGGAAAGAATGGAGATAAAACCCAGACCTGGAGATGCCCTTGGGAGCTGAGGTTCCCTCAGCGTCCCTTTGCAGGGTCCAATTGCTTTCTGGGAGCAAAAGGAGGTCATCCCGCATGACAATGTTTGTCATAATGAGCGGCTGAGTGCTATTCAGTTCAAAGGAATTTCCTAAGTAACAACGCAGATGTTTATACGAATGAGCTTTTCAGAATGTTTATCTAATAATAACAAGCACTTAGAGCCCAAGCATTTTACGCACATCGTCTCAGCTCCCTGTAACCCCCTACGAAGTGCAATCGGCAGCACGTTGCAGATAGCAAAAGGAGAAGCAAGGGGCAACTTCCCAAAATTCGGAGGCAATCTGTATCCCACAGATTGCTCAGAGCCCTTTGGCATGGGGCCAGCATAGGAAGAGAGACATCAGGAAATTCCTTCATCAAGGTAAACTGGCAAGCAGCAAATGCTTCCTCTCAAAATTTGGTCTCCCATGTCACACATGGCTGGGATACGGTTACTGTTCATTGTCCATTCACTCCACTAGGGATATCACTATTATTATTTCATGCTTTAATTGATGTCTCTCTGTTTTGTACCAAATATAAGACAGAGGTGGGATCCAATAGAAAAAAAAGATGTGAGGTCCTGTATGGGAACTTCTGAGTCACAGCCTGAACCATTGAATGAGCACCTGAAGGAAAGATCTGGTCAGCCCTGGGAGCACAGGTGAAGGTGATCCACCTGTATGACCAGAAGGGGTGGAGCCAGCATGCACCCCTCTTAGACCTCATTTAAGGGCTGACTGCCACCAAGGAAGGATTTATGTTGGAGATTCCTCCTTTTTTGAGTTTCCTCCCTATGAGCCTAGATCTCTGGAGACAGGTGAGCATTCATTTTCCTTCTTTTATAACATATCCTTGTTTGTGCTGGTCCCTTTGCTGTTACAACCTTTATGGGTCCTATAGAGCAAAATACATGTGATCCTATAGGGAAAAAAAGACATGGGTTGCTCTAGAAAAATCAAGGTTCTGAGTAAAATAGTTTTCAACCTGACAGTCAGAGACTGAGAAAGAGAGAATAATATTAGGTTTTATATATTTTTTTCTTTGCTTCTGCTGTTTGAGGAAACCTGTATTTTCAGTCAGAATGGATGAATGGAATACTCCTCAGAGTGGGTCATTAAGTTAGGAGTCCTCTTGATTAATTAAAAAAGTAAGTTTGCATTGGCTTTTGCAGCATGCATCCTTTTGTACTTGTAACTTTAGCTTGCACTTCAGGTGAATGATGAAGGTACAGCAATAAATCAGACGCAGAAGACCTGAGTTAGGAGTTTAAGAGCAGGCAGTCTATTCTGGAGGCTGAGTGACATCCTCTGCCCCAGAGACCCCTCACATGCTGCTGTCACCCACTGAGACCCATTGAGCCCTCCTCCCTTTGAGTGACTCCACTTGGACTGATTCTATTTTGTTTGTGGCAGAAGTGTGATGACTTAACCAAATAAACTTTGTCCTTCACCTTGTCACCTGAAGAAAAGACCTTTTTCTTACCTTATCTTGCAAGAAAGCCTGTCAGAAACAGGAAGACTACAACTTTCTTTATCAATATAACAGCTAACAGAGCGTTCATGAGATACAAAGGCAAGAGATGCATAGAATGGCTTAGCTTGGGAAGGGATCTTAAAGATGTGTTGCATCCGTGTAGTTAAAATTCCATACTTTCATCTAAGCAGGTCTGATCCTATACAAACTGCACACCGGAGCAGGCCCATGCATAGGGATGGCTATTTTAGCCTCAATAACTATTGCAGAGAATGAATGAATGAATAACTTGTTTGGAGAAGTTATGGTTGCTTTTCCCACTCAAATCTGCAGGTCTATGAGATGTGATGCACGAAGTATTGATGACAGTTTCGTCTTGTGCTCGGACTGACCCCTTCCACAGGTAAGGTGAACAGCAACTCTGTCTTTTCAGAGGAAAAAAATAACGTGAATGCAGGATGGCACAACAAAAAGATGAATGGCTTATTTGGATCTCACCACTCCTTATCATTTACCACTTCGTAGCACTAATCCTACGTGATGCTGATTCAGAGCAGGGGAAAGATAACTTTGACAAAAGGTTTCTGTGTCAATGTCTATAGAGTCATTAAGGTTGGAAAAGACCTCTAAGATCATCTGCTCCAACCCCAGCCCTTCCACACCATACCCACTCATCTTCATTATGTTCTAGCTCATCTGTATTTAATACAGATGGCATAAAGGCCATCAGAAACAGCTCACATTTCATTCCTTACAAATGTATAAACCCCTTTCAGGACATCTGAAATATCTCAGTATCTTATTTTGCTATTCATGGTTTGTCTGTGTTGTTACATTGAGACATATTTGCCATCTAATTATAAAGAGTAGCAGTCAAAAAGGATAAGGATTGTATCTGGTCAGCAAAGCTGAGAATTACAAGAAAAATCAAATGTTTCCTTCATTGTTCTGTCGTACAAAGAAAATGCTGACTGCACTCATATGTTGCTTCTGGGGAAAAAAAAAAAATCATACTGACCCCAGTTTTCTGGGAAAGAACAACTATTTGCTCTAAGAAAGTTGAGTCAGAAGCTAGTGGCTGTTACCCCAGAATATACACTCTTGCCTTTTCTGAGAGTATTTCCCAACCGTGAAAGAAACATCACAGATGAGTCCAGAACAATTGCTTTGAAGACACAGTGCTTTGACGAGGCAGGCATGTGTGAAGCATCACCACCAAGACCGTGTGTCATTTTCCAGCCCACTCCCTGCCATTCCCCTATGTTGGGCCATGGGGATGTTCCCCCTCTGTAGCAGCAAGCGTATTTTTGCTGTAAGTCTGCAAGAACTTCTTCTGTTACTCTATCAATAGCAGGGGATAATAAGTGCATGAAGATAGGAGTAGTCAGGACTTCTGGTTTTGCTCAAATGACTTCTCAGTCTAGTTGTGGTCTACAGGGAGAGGGGAGGACAAAGGCACGATGCACAGTGGAGCAATCTAGTGGGATTCCTGCTTTTGTAGCATGTGTTAGGCTGAGATCTGTGTGTGGAATACTCATGCAAGGAGCAATCTTAGGCCTCTTTACAGCACCATTTGGAGGCACCAATTGGGCTCAGTGCTGGTTTGGTGACCTAGGTGATTTGCTTCTCTTTGCTATGTAGGCACAACCCAAGCAGGCTGTGGAAGGCTGGTTCCACCGTGTCTAGTTTGAACAAAGCAAAAATGTTATTAGGCAAAAGGATTCAGTGTGGCACTTATTCAGAGCCCTTTAGGCAAGATCTCAGGTTCCAAAACTCACAAATCCATAATGGCTGGCTCAAGGCAAATGGAAAGTGAAGTGCTCTCTGGAGATGTGGTGACTCTGTGTCTGATCCTAGAAGACTGCAGTAACACCAAAGCATGTGTAAATGGAGAGGGTGGAGGCAGAAACACCACCAGAATGAATGTCTACTCTGTGTTTTCATAACTCAGAAGGGGTTTCTTCAGGATTCAGCCTGGGTTTTAGGACCAGCGAATGAAGCCATTCCCTCCCTTCCTTCTTTACGTCCCTTGTTCAGTTCATAAATGTGATTTGTCTTGTGTCATCTGGGGATATCAGAGAGCTCTTTTTTCATCATTATTTTTCTTTCTACAATGTCTCACATTTTCTGCTGTGCTTGGCAATTTCCAGGAGCTGGGAGGATATTCAGAGCGGACTACAGTGACTCACTTTAAATTGGCATGATAAGGAGAGATGCCAGATGAACAGTAATGAGGTTTTTCATCCTAAAACCTAGTTCTCCTAAATGAAAAGAAACCAAAATAGACTTTTCCGGATGACGAACCTTATGACACAATTTTGGTCTTTTCTTTAATTTCTCTTAAGTGTCTGTTCTAGAATTTGCCAGAGGATAAATTACAGAACATGCGATCGCTTCCAACGTGGTAGGATTATGTGGATGTGTGAGCAGTGGGATCTCACACCTGGATGCCACCACAGTGATCTATCAGCATCACCAGCCTTAAGCAGAGACACATGTAGGGTTACAGGAAGTGGCTGATCTGATTTCACTCTAGCTAGAAGTTTTGCCCCCCCAGAATCACCTGGAGGTGAGGATGACATCTTAGCCATGCATAGAGTATGTGTAGAAGTGAGACAAGCTGAGTTAGGTTTGCAAGAGAAGGTTTGCTGGCAACAGTCTGTGGTTAGATCATGGGGAGGTAAATGTAAATGCAGTTTTCTGCTAAACCTGCAACAGCTTTGGGCACTTGCCACACAGAAAGCAAAAATGAGGCTTGATGATGGAATGTACCTCACTTGAAAGAGCTGCTCTGCAGATGGGCACTTTGTCCCATTAAATGACAATGTGAGGGTGCTCCCTTGGACTGCCAGGCAGTGTGTCTAATGAGCCACGGTACAAGTGTGCAAAAACCAAGCTGGTGTTGTATTTTGAGTTTCTTTCCTGATCAGAACTTTGAGAGAATGTTGTATTGCTCAATGCCAGGATGAAGCTGAGGTTTTTTTTTTGTTGTCTCTGTTGCCTCATATCCAGATCTGTCACAGTAGATCTGGAAACACCGCTGCTGAGCGCTGTGTTCGACTGGTTTTGGTTTTCTCCTGGAGCTGGTCCAGGAGTTTTGGATCTGGTGCTTGTTCCTAGTACCCAGATAGTTCTCTGCTACCACTGTAATCCTACCAGCTCAGGTCAATCCTCCACATCAGGTAGAATCACGGAATCATTAAGGTCAGAGAAGGCCTCTAAGATCATCAGTCCAACCCCAGGTCACCCCCACTGACCACAACCCTCAGTGCCACACCTCCACTGTTCAGGAGCACTTTGAGGGAGGGTGACCCCACCACCTCCCTGTCCAAAAAGCAGGAAAAGAATAACACCTGACTCAGCGCTGGTGAGCACCAGGGTGGGATTTACACCACCCTATGCCCCAGTCTTACCTTTGGAGCTACTCAACCCCTCTCTACCTGTCGCATGGGAAATCCAGCCTGTCGTCCTGCCTTGTCACCTTGCTTTTCAAAGACTCTACAGAGTTGTAGTGAATCTCCTCCTACATCCTAGGCTCCCAGCTCAGGCAGAACAGTTAGGTGGAAAAATCTGGACTTTCAGTGACTTCACTGAGACCACACACAGTTTATAGACAAGGCACTGAAGGCAACTCTCCCAAGATCCAGGCTGCACACGGAATTATCCCTGACTTCCAAAGTTTCTGAAACTTTAGGATTCGTGCTTTTAACCTTTTTCTTGTGCTCAGGAAGCACGCGAACAGGGAGGGAATAGGCAGGAGAGAGAAAGAATGAACAAAGCATGCCAGGATCTGTTTGTTATCCTGTATTTTCACAACCTGAGGAATTAATAACCTCCAATAATAAATCTCAGGGCCTGGAGGTGCTGTTTTACTGGGACCTGTAGAACAAGACGAGGTCTGTGCTGCCTGACACTGTGGCATGGTGACCTGACACCAGGCTCACAACTCCCCTAACCCTACCATGAACCTCCCTGTGCTGCAGAGGGAAGAACTCAGCCAGCAGGGAGGGCACGTACCCTACAACCTGGTGGCCTCAAAGCAGGAAGGCATGTGACAGAGCCATCCAGGACGTGCTATAAACAAATGAGCCAATGGACAAAAAATTAGTTGTTATGTCCTGGGGATGAGGATTCATACACACACTCACGGGGATTTTTTTTTTTTTTTCCTGGTGTATAAGTTCCTGAGCAGTACAGTTCTCAGAGGGCTTGGAGTGATCCACGTACTGAAACTGAACTGACCCTGACTCACCCTGGATTCATGTTTCTGTTGCTGTCAGCTTGCTGTCCTCTATGGGATATGAGTTGCAAAACGCAATTTTATTAAAAAAAAAAAAATACACTGTACAGCCATCTATTTTAAACACAATGTCTATTTTTCATTGCATATTGTAAACCACTTGAGCATTTCTAAAGTGATTCATTCCTTTATCTTCTAAACAAAGAGCTTGTGGCTGTGCAAGGCTGGGAATTTATGTCTAGCAAGTAAAAGGATTTCCAAGTTAGGATTGAAACAGGGATGTAAAGAGGTCACTTGAAAGCAATGTATTGCTAGAATATAATAGTGTTATTGTCTTTTAGGATAATTTACATATGACTGAACCATACAGTCATAAACCAGTATATACTTGCAAAACACATGAGATGATGAGCAAAGAAAGAACTTTCTCAATAAAGTTTTCCTCACCTTTCAACTGTACCGTGGCTGTTTGTGTGCAGCATTTCCTTGCAAGAAGTGAATATGCTCAATAACATTTTCGTGATGAAATCTTTCAGTGATGACATTTAGCAGTAAGTTTCCTGAACATATAGTTATGTAGGTAGATAACGAGACACAAAACTCTATACTTGCATAACAGCATGGCTCTTCCAAAAACTTTCTCTGTCTTGTAATCATGTAGAATCTGCTGTCTCCTTTCAAGTCTACACCTCAGTATCTATTGAGAACAGACTCTGCCCCTCCTTCTGTGCTTCCTATCAAGTTACTTTGACAAAGAAAAAAACAAATCCATTTTAATTGCTTTCTAGCCTTTCACACCTTTAATGTATATACAGAAAATATTTCCCTTTTTTCTTTATCTCTACCCTTGCTTGGGAAGAGAACTTCCCATTCTTTTTTCCTACCAACTTTACCAAATAATTTAAATGTTTCATTTCATATTCTGAGCACACAGTTCAAGGTCTTCCAGTTTGCTCCTTCATTATCAGACAAACATTTTGCAGTTTTTAATTGGCAAAAATGAGTGCTATGCATGGGTAAGAAAGAGCAGAGGAAGGTTAGACTTTTCTGAATGTGAAAAATCTGAATCTCATGGAAAAGGAACATGAAACCAGACAAAAAAGTAATCCTGTAGAATAGAATTTGGTGAATCTTGAAAGAACAAGATAAGTAGTACGACAACAATAAAATAGACTGATCATTCAGGCTCTGGGAAAAGCACACATCTTCAAGAAGGGCTCGATCTGTTCCTTGACGAGTTATTAAAATAGAAAGGAGAAACTTTTTCAGCTATGCCAATAAAGAGAATATAGGAGTTAGAAATGCAACCATGAACAGTATGGATTAGAGAAAGTAAGCATTCTAAGTACGGTAAATTAAAGTAAGTTCCCACTAAAAGTGGTGAAGTAATTGATCAAAGGATTCAATAGCAATAGAAAAATGAGCTTCCTGTGAATTTACGTCTTGCTGAGATAAAAATAATAGAAAAACGGAAATATTTTTAGATAGAATAATAGAATCTTTTGAGTTGAAAGGGACCAATAAAGGTCATCTAGTCCAACTCCCTGCAATGAACACGGACAAATAAAGGATATGAAGGTGATCCCAAATGTCCAGAGTTCAGTCAAGCCTTTGATAACACATCACGTGGAATGTCTTCAGTTAAGAAGAACATAGGAGTTTAAATAGTAAATGGAAATTCCATCAAAACTGTCCAAAGAGAAGATGAAAAAGGGTATTGTCAACAGTTTCTATCAGATTTGAAAGAGGTTCATATAACAGATCAATCTGAGGACAATTTTTGGAATCACATTTGTTGAACAAAACCTCTCTCTGAGAAATGGGTGTGCTCTGATGAAATCTGCTACTGAGAAAGGGAAGCACTGTCATTACAGCCAAGTCTAGATGCAGTATTACATAGCAAGCAAGAAACACCTGATCTTGTAAGCAGCAAAATGAAAATAGCAAAATAAAGCCCTTCAATTCAGGACTTAGAGCCAGAAATCCTCCTTTTTCAGTTGGGCATCAGGCAAAAAAAAGCCCTCAGCTTTTAAAAAATTAGTCTGCATGCAATGTCTTTTAAAAGTAGTCAATTATTTAAAAAGTATTATGGGGTACATCAAACTAGGCCCACGCAACAGCAATGAAGCAGTCTGCATGCCTCTGGTTAAGACAAGCTCAAACCTTGCATGGACTCCTGCAGATTTTTGATTGTCCAAACAAAAGCAACTGACAACTGCTGGCTGGACTAAACGACTTGAAAGACTCTAGAACACCAGATGGAGGATCAGGAAAAAGAGAAATCTTCAGTAGAGTTAGGGTAGTATGGTTAGGTTGAGGTTGGACTTTGTGATCTCGAAGGTCTTTTCCAACCTGAACTACTCTATGATTCTACATAACACTGATTTGACCTGGCAAAACAAGAGCTGAGGAGGTTGCTACTGTTTTCTGGCCACAAACATACATGAGGATACATCAGAGAAGTTGTGTTGGCAAAGTGGCTATCAACTGGGTGGGGATAAATTTAGGTCAGACGTGAAAGTTTGTGACCATGGGAGCTTTGGTATTATCCTCTGAGATATGTGCCATTGGAAGCAAATAACCTCAACATTTTAAACGTAGGCTTCATAGCTTTAGGAAAGCAATGCTATGTTATGGTTGCCTGGGTTGCCCTGGGGTGTGTTCACTGGCCCAGAAAGGTCTTTCTGGATACATGTACTTCTATTCACTGTTGTTTTTTCTTCCTGTACGTGTCGACTAACATCTTAGTGTTTCCCTTCCTCATTTCCCTCTCCAAACAAAGGTCTGGTTTCTGGTGAGCTTAAAATTTTGTAAGTGGATCCAGGGAGTTATGGACAAAGGAACTTCTTTTTTTCTTTTGGTCTGGCATATTGTTTATTTAATTTTAGCAATATTTTCAACCTAAAGTCAACAACTCTCCTCGACCTCTATGAGTCAGTGGGAGGTGTTGATGTATTCATTCGCTCCCAAGGGATCTTTGGCGAGGGGGGGGGGGGGG
>VXAB01008615.1:58683-73368 GCA_013399175.1 Odontophorus gujanensis | reverse complement strand
TGGGGGGGAGGAAGGGGGGGGGAGAGTTGGCGCTGGGGGACATGGACAAATTGCTTTGCTGAGCTCTGTCTGGGGCTGGAGAGACCATTAGCTCCAAAGCAGCCTTTCTGAAGGAAAATGAACGAACAAAGCCACTCCCTCCTCCCCCAGGAGGGCTCGACAAACCCAGGAAGGAAGGATGCAGCTCCTTCCCTCCTGCCTGGGGTTCCTTACTCCATCCTCCCTGCTCTTACAAGTTTCCCATTCGATATACTCTCATTTGAAACCTTGTCTTCCCCACATCAACAGCTATCCTTTCTGCTGTCTATACTTCCCTTCTCCTGGTTTCACATTCTCCTTTTTTTTCCCCTCTCTTAACCTCTCCTTCCCTTTTCAAGTCTCACTGATTTCCTTGTCTGTGTTTCGTATAGCATTCCATGTTGGAAGAGACCCCTAAGGATCGCAAAGTCTAAACTCCTCTACCTCTATTTTGCTTTTCCCTTTTTCCTGAAGCCATAGCTATGCTAAAGGTCAGTATGCTCAGTACCATCTGCCCTGCTCCCTAACCATGCAAAAGGAAAAAAAAAGCCACATTTACCAAAACCTTTCCCAGCCTAGAAAATCAAGTATGCTTATCCCTATCATAGAAAGAAAATAAAAATAAGAGCTTGCACTCCGTGCAGATTTGTGCCCTCCACCAAGATCAGCTGTGCTGGGATGCAGCTGATTTCTATCACCTGGAAACTGAGGCTGAGCTATTTCAGTGCATGCCAGCTGTTGTTGGAGGGTTATATTTTGCTCTTTAGGTTTGACTTTTCCTTATAGTGCTGAGTGTACAGCCCTAACTCTTTCCTTCTAAGTTGTTTCTGTATGTGTGTTCCTCTTTCTAGGCTGAAGCTGGTATACTTGATGTGTTGCATTTGCTGTGCTTAGAAGTTTAAAGCTACTCCAAAATGCAAAAAAGAGACAATACCATCTTCTGTTTTACGCGTGCTTTTAAGGAAGTTTAAGGTTGCCTATAGGTATCCCTCAATCTTCTCAAGGTTTATCAGCTCACCATGAAGAAAAGAGATAACAGTAAGCTGTATTTCACTTTCTCTCTTCCGTATTTAAAACAGATGCAAGAGACCCTGTGAGCCTGGTGCTCTTGATGGTGAGTTGTGTGCATGCCTCATGTATACAATAAGCTGCAAGAGGGGAAAATTTGTTAGATATTAGTAAGATATTCTTTGTGTAGGGGGTGTTGAGGCCCTGGTTCTGCTGCCAGGAGGATCTGTGGGTGCCCCATCACTGGAGATGCTGAAGGCAAGGCTGGGGCCCTGGGCAGCTCTTGGGTTGTTTCTTGATGTTGCTTCATGAAAACTTTGTAGACAGATGGTTTACCTGAGATCCTCCTGTTCTCAGGGCTGTAACCATCCGGTATTCTCTGTGATGGATGTGCTAACTTTGTTCACCGTGACTTCAACCCCATGACCACATTGTCAGGAGCTGAGTGGGTTTTATAGATGAATGAATAAAAGAGGAGAAGCCTCATAAATCAATGCCTATGTTATCACAGAGTGGTTTGAGTTGGAAGGGACCTTTAAGATAATCTAATTCCAACCCCCCTAACCCTGTACCTCCCAATAGGCCACATTGCTCAGAGCCCCATCTAGCCTGGCTTTGTTTCCAGGGAGGGGGCATGCCCAGTCTTGCTGGGCAGTGTCATGATCTTACCCATCTTCCCAGTTATAACAGCTCCTTGGCTGAAGTCATTCTCTGATAATGGGTGTTTCTTGGGAGATTTTTACTTGGAAGTGACTACACCCATGTGAGAGAAAGGAAGGGAAGTTTAAAGAGAAATGTTACTGTTATTTTCACCTACCTGTGGGGAAGATAGGGTGGAGCCACACAGACCTTTAAAATACAAGAGAGCAAGCAGCAGAGATGCAAGGTGCTATAAGGAAATCTCTGACAACATGTTAAGGAAGCAACTGCGTTTTCACCATAAAGATAACAAAACCCTGGACAGAGATCCAGGCAGTTTCTGAAACCCTCCATCCAAGTCTGGCTTGGCCCTGCCTTGAGCGGAGTGTTGGATAAGAAACCTTCAGAGCTTCTCTCCAGCCTGCATCATACTATAACCATATTGGCAAATCATCAGACTGCTGCTCAAGTCTTGCTTCTGGTCATAAACTTTTGCTAATGGAGATGAATCTTTAGAGTACAAAAGAGCTTCTCTGTTCTTCTCTGCCTTCTACCATTCTTTGCTTATCTCCTTGGCACTTACTCCCCTATTTTTCACCCTTTGAGTGGGTTTTTATATTTCTTTATCTTTCCTATGTTTCTCCTGCTACTTGGTGTCCCACCTGCTGTGGCAGACACTCCGGCTTTGTGTTTTCTGCATAGCTTGCATATATCCTGCTGAAGATAAGGGGTTGTTAAAAGTTTGAGGAATCCCAGTATTTCTTACAAACTCATTCCATTTAATCCTCAGGGTTTGGTTTTGTTTTCCTTGGGCCTTTGCTTTCCATAGCACTGGGGTATCTTCTTTATACCTTTGGTGTATTTCCAGCACTCACATCTGTGTGGAAAGGTGGAAAGGATGTTTGAGCAAAAGGGCCAGAGTTTGATCTGTCAGTTGTAAGTTTTCAATGATCCAGGCTCCTGAATATCAGCAGCTACTGTGCCAATTTGTGACATTATTTCCTGCTGATTTTCCACACTGATCACGAGTCTGCCAAGACATACAAATAAGTTCACCTTTTGTAACCTTCTGCCCTCTAAAAGGCAATCCTTGAACTGGAAGCTACTGGGAATCTCGTTGTCTTCTTATTTTCATCACAAGCTATTAACCTCACGTTGGATTTTGTAATGTGGACAATGGTTTGGTTTCTTCCTGCTGAGCAGCTGAACTGTTGCTCAAGAGCACTGTCATCATCAAAGATGACATATTTTCATCATCTACTCCAGAGCCCTCTCTGCTTTCCCTTGGAGGAGTCGGTGGTGATGCCACATGGGATGGGTGGTAGAATGTACCCTTATCTCACACTGGTACCTCCTTCAACCCACAGAAAAGCAGTGGGACTGCTTTTTTTGACCCACAGAGACTGCCCTCTGCCCAGCAGAAGATGTGATGATGTTGATTATTTTTCTTGGAATGCCCCAATACTTCAGGCTGTCTCAAAGTGAATCATAAGGAAGTTTGTCAAATTCCTTCTCAAAATCTACTTGGTGTGAAATTTGCCATTGGGTGCTTAATTTGATTGTTAACCTGAGGATGAAATATCTGTTTGACACGTGATCTTCCCAGGTTTAAGCAAACCTTGTTAAAAAAAAAAAAAAAGCATTGAAGCAGCAATTTTGTACTGAACTGAGGGACAGATTTCACACATGACAAAGTTTAAGATCTACAACAAGAAGTTTATGTGGACCTATTCTTGTCCTCATGCAATTGTAATTGTTTGAGTTGGTGAACTGCATTAGCATCTGAATTAGTGAGATCTTGTGGTCTGCATAAAGAGGAGAAATAAAAATTTAAAAAAGCACAACTAAAATTATCACCAGAAAGAGAATTAGCAAGAAATATTCATAAAACAAAGGAGTACAAAGTGAGATGGTTGGAAATTCATGGAAAATGTATAAAATGACCTCGGAAAGAATTTATTTTTGAATTTGCAGTCTTTTATTAACTAGTAACTGGGAAGTAGCCTAAAGATGGAGGGAAATTTGGGAAGGTAGCAAGGGCAGTGAGTTTTGGAGCATATTTTTGAAAAACTAGGCTCATAAAATATCCTTTGATTCGGACAAGAAACTAAAGTGTCCCAATCTAGCTGCTGTATCACTTAACCACACTCATTGACACAAAATCTGAATACTTTGGAAAAGATTTGGGTTATAAGGGAGTTAATGAGATAAATCGTGTGTGATTGTAGAACTCTTCTCAAAGAGATAGGGCAAGAGTTGCTGGACACAAGTTATACCAGTGAAGGGTCAGATTGGGTAAGAGGAAATGTTTCTTCTCGGAAAGAGTGGTCAGATACTGGAAATGGAAGAGCCACCATTTCTGGAGGTGTTCAAGAACTATGGAGATATGGCACTTGGGGGCATGGTGGGGGTGGGTTGAGGTCGGGCTTTATCTTTGAGATCTTTTTCAGTGATTCTATGAGTAAGCACTGGAAACAAAATATGAGGCAGGAATATAGCTGTAATGCAAAGAGTAAGACAGGCACACTGAAATGAGCATGGTTAGAGGAGCTCAGTAATGCTTGCAGCTCAGTGGGAAGGATGACCCAGAATTCAGAGGTTATGGAGGCTGAGGTGGACTAAGAACTCAGCTTGCACCAGGACAGAGGCAGGAGGCAGCCTGTGATGCTGTTGTCCAGTAGATGTGAAAAAGGAGAAGGAAGAAAAAGGTGTATTTCTTTCTGAAGGCTATAAAGTTTTAGACTGTCACTGAATTTTTTGCTCCAGATGTAGATCTTCCTAAATTTAGGAGATGTCGATGCAACTTAAAGTGATTTCAGAGTCAGACAGCCCTGCACAGTAGCTGTTTAAATAGTCTTTTTTGGACCCAAACACTGTACAGTGGTGCAAACACAGTCCCTGTAAATACCACCCTAGATGACTACATTATGTGCAGTGATAGATGAAAAGGCATTTCCATCTATCCTGTCTATGCATCTCCTTCTGTTTGTATAACCAAAGTGTTCCTTGATAATCTGAAATTGTATGTATCAACACCATGTTCAGATCTGATCTCCTTTATGGCCCCATCTTTAATTCCACTCCAATTTCTTCTTTTTCCAGTTCTCACTAAAAATAAAACACAGCAGCATCCATTGTCTTCATACACATATAATCTTCTGTAATTGGGTATTTCCTCCAATCCATCCTGTCAGCTCAAAACTATTGAATGAACTAGCTGTCATGATCAGTTAAGCTTTATTAAAAACTGCAACCCAATATCTTTGATGTTGGCTCACTGGGAACTGTCTGACATAATCCCACAAATTCTTTCGAAAGCACGGTCATGGGCATGCCCTGAATGTTTTCCCAAGAAGTTTAGACAGCATAGGGCTGTACTCATAAAATCACAGAAATTAAAGATGAGGAAAGGACTTGTTATTATAACATCGTTTTGGACATTGATGGGCAAATTTTCAAATAATGGCAGAGCTCCAAATAGGATGCAGGTGCTCTGTCTCCTGGGATCAAGGATCAGTAAATCTTATTCTCTTCTACATGTTAATGCTGCGAGGGCTGTTGTAGAATCAATATATTTCTCCATTGATAATTTTAATTTGCAGATGACAGCACAAAGTTCAAGCCCTGTTGCAGCCAGCTGGCTTGAGTTCTGGTTAGCAAACCTTTTTTGCTTGCTTAAGACTGTCTTCTGACTGTCATGGTATTACACTGCCAAATCCAGAGTGATATAACAGAGAATCTCAGTGTTCTTTTTGAAATGTAAGTGAGAGTCTGGCCCATTTGTTGGTGATAAAAGGTCCACAGCATTCAGCTGTCAAAAGCTGGAGAAGAAATAAAAACAATCCAGTATTACCTCTTTTTTTTTTTTTTAATTTTTCTTCCTAAACTCATGATTTTTAAGTCAACTGGAAGAAGAGTGTGAGGGGAAGGGTTAGAGAGTGTTTCTTCATGACTTGTGAACATTGGGAACCAACAATACAAAACATTCAGGCATGAATGTTGTATGTAATTCTGTGTACAGCATAACCTTTTACCCTCCAAACCTCACCCACCAACTCTATATATATCAGCTTTTGTGCCACACAACCCACAGCAGCCAATACCCAACTGCTGTTTCTGTCTGACCCGAACCTCTGGCTCATGCAGCATGCTCCTATTTGTACTTCAAGTCACAGGTGTTAAATGTGGTATGAGTTTCTCTCCCCTAGGAATGCACAGGGAAACTTTAAAACGTTTCCCACGGGATGCTGAGACAGTGACATTCTCTTAAGACTTCACCCAACCGCAATACAATGACTCAAAATCCAGCCTGATGCTCAAGGTCGGGCTGAGCAGTGCTCTGAGCACCTGATAAAGCTGTGGGTGTCTCTGTTTGTTGCAGGAGGGTTCAACCAGATGGCCTTTAAAGGCCTTTTCTGACTCAAACCATTCTAGGATTCTATGAAAAGGTGGGGGAAGCAGAGAGGAGTGAAGAACATCTCTGTGTAGCTTCTAGATGAGGAACTGACTTTGTTGTCTAATGAAGACATCTGAAACATCTACTATGCTATGGATAAGCAGGTGGGGAACCTCCAGAAAGGAATGTGAGATGTAAGAGAGGGGAAGAGCTGAAGAAAGGGAAAAGCATGTAAGAAAACTGAGGGAAAAATGCTGGCAGTCATTACAAGCACATTTTCCCATTGAGCAAGGCTCTAGGCAATAATGACAGACTCAACAAATAATAAATGATAACAGCTTCAAAATCTGTACTATGCAGAGCCCATATTCTGGCCCTGATCTCTGTGTACTCTTCACTGTGACGTCAATGGGACCTGTGCAGCTGATCGGGGGGGTTTTACAGCCTTCCTTTTTCAATGCAACCCATCAGCCAACGTTCACGTTTAAGGCAACACCACTGCAGCTGGGTGTCAACCCTCCCACCAGGGTTGTCAGCTTGTACTGTGGAACCTGGGAGAACCTCTTGCGGACAGATTGCCATTTTTCTTGACGTCCTTCTCCAAAAAGTGGAGGCAACTCTTTTTCAACAGTGTTCAGCCATGCTTGGCTTTCTTCAGGGTGCTTGGCAGGAGAGAAGCTTCTCCAGAGCTTTGTGATCTCTCCCTGCTCTTATTTCCTGCATTTTGTGGTGCTTGCCAGGACTCTCTGACATGCTGGGCAGTTTCTTTCCCTGCAGAAAATCTGTCAGATGAACTTCTCCGAAAACTGGGAGTCAACGCAGCCAACTGGTGTTTTCAATCACTATCCTGATGAAGAAAACAACAGCGTAGGAATCACACCTTTATCAAGTCTTTTCCTTTAAACAGTTGCCCGGCAGAAGAACTACCCCCTGTGCTACTGCAAACAGCACTGCAAGCCACTCCCAGCCAGAAAAGATCCCTTGTGTGCTTCCATTCCCAGCAGGAACATTCCCATTTCTTGGAGCTTCTTCCCAAAAAAGTGATTCAGAGAGCTGACAGAAAGGTCTTTCAAGTGCTTGACGTTTCTGAGACTGGTGGATGGTGGCGGAACAGACACCAAAAATCCCCTTCTGTTTTGATAAGGTGCTTGGAGAGTCCCAAAGGGTGGTTGTGATAAGGCTGAGGACGGTTTCTGACTGCTGAGCCCGTGCCAAGTGGTGACTTTATCACTGATGGGGCACCAGTGTGTTGTTAACACTGTGTGAAGGTGCCCAAAGGTCCCGGATTAGGCAGCAGCTTTGTTGGAGTAATCCAAGATAAATAAATAAAAAAGTAAAGATGGGACTTGCCGCGAGCTCTGCCAGCAAAGGCACTGCCGAGTCTTTATCAGATGTGTTCCTGCTTCTTCATGGCTGTATTCCCAAGCTTTAAGGGAGCCTTATGTTTTGAGCAGAAGACAAATAATTTCATAGAATCAAAACAGCAAAACCTCAGCCTGGGCGATACTCCAGGCCTGTAGCAACTTGTTGGTCCCACATAAACCTAGGAGTTCAGTCGTGGCTAGTCTATAAAGAATTGGTAAACTGTTCACAAAGAGCTAGGGAGCATTATACAACCCAACAGTGCAGGAAATTGAGTAGAAATATTTATAGTGCTTTCAACTGATATGCTTCTTACTGTCTGAAGCACTCAGAACCATAACTTGGACGCGTTCATGATTTCTGCTGGTCATATATTCAGCTTCCATAAACTGTCACTGAACAAAGTCTTAAAAATGAGTACTACCAGTTTATTAGAAATAAGAAGTCACCTGTTAGGAAGCCAAAGAGAAACATTATCAAGTCAGAGAATTGGGCTTTTGGTTCTCCTTGCAGCACCACTCCAGAGACCCCAGATATTTCCTACACTACTACTTTCCAGTGTTTTATTATTTGCAGAACTCCAGGCATTTCTATCTCCATTGAATTATCTGAAGCTTTCTGAAAATAGAGTAATGCTTCTTGGCTATCTTGTACACATGTCTTTGATGGGCTCCAAGGATTTGTAGATATCTGCCAACCACAGTTCAGAAACCACCGTCAGTAAGGCAGAGATTGTTCTATGTGTGGACATCATTCATCCAAAACATCTCTGTAACTACTGTAACAAATAAAACAGTAATAAACATTGCCCCACTATTGGAAGAGTGAATGTTTTGTTGACAGACATAGCATTGGACCCTCGATATGGGTTGACAGCTTGAAAGTATAAGCCTGATGCATGGATGAAATTTGTACCTCGTGAAAATTTATTGCTAGTCTTGTTCATGGCAGAACTGTGTACCATCTCCATGTCTCGTGAGTTTGCATTCAAAAAAAATGTTGCCTTGGCAAATAAATCAGCTCCTTTCCATTCATATATTTCCAAAAAAGGCCATGATTTGCAGGCAGACAGCAGTCCCCACCAGTTGAAGAGCAGGTGGAAATCATCTAAAAAAAAAAAAAAGCCATCAGCTATCGGTAGCTCTGGGAGTTTTGAGGCAGGATGGGAAATAGTGACATGAAGTCAGAAACAAAAGCGTTTGGGAGGGAGGGAGGAGATGCTCTTCGTTCAGAAGTGGGAGTCATTCATGCACAGTGAGTTCTTCCCAACTTCCATAAGGCCCCAGCACTGGCTCCAGGCAAAGCCTACCAGGTTGCTGGAGGACTTACATTTTATTTCATTTCTTAAATACAAGTGAAAGAGATTTACATGCCAAGTAACACGAGACAAGTTGTGTGTGTCTGTGTGTTTCTCCTCCTAAGTCAGTGTGTTTTTAGACAAAATTGCATTCATGAGCACATTTGGCAAGATGAGCCGTTAAAAAAAAAATACAAAAAAAAAAAAGGAGAGAGAAAGACCCAAACTCTGATATTCTGGCATTCCATCAGATCCCATTAAAAAGAGAGAAAAACCCACCCTAATATCTTTTTCATAATTCAAAATGCAGGGACATGTTTTAGTCATTTATGGCTTATGGGCTCAGAACTCCCACAACTGCTTTGAATTACAAAGAGTTTTTGGTCCCGTTTTCCCAGATTTCATCCTGTTACAAATGCTTGTTTTCTTCTTCCTTCTCTCCTTTTTCAATAACGTAACATATGGATTTATGAGCAGGTTTAATCAGTTCAGCAGTGTTTCCATTCTTCCCCTTCTCCCCCCCTCTAATACAGGTGATGGTGAATGGATTTCACTGCAAGTATCAGGACTCACCTTGGAGGGAACTACCTTTTGTTTGCCATGTGTTTTGTTTTGAGTTAGAGCAAGAAGTGTTCTAAATGTTGGACATGCCACGTAAAAGATGCCAGGTTGAACCATTCAAAAAATAATTTGTATTCTTTCCAGACCATTCTGGTCTTCAAACCTGCAAAAGAATGTGTGGACTGTTCTGTGGGACACCGAATAACCCCCAGGGGTCACCGATCCAGACCTTGGAGATGTGACACTTGGGGACATAGTTCCTGGGCATGGTGGAGATGAGTTGGGGTTGGGCTCGGTGATCTTAACAGCCTTTTTAAACATTAATGATTCTGTGATTCTATGACTCTTGACCTGACTGGACAGAAGCCAGCTCATAAAAATATAAATATGGCCATAGAATAGAGAAGAAGTCCATCTCGCCTTTCATCCTGTTTCCAACAGTGGTCTTTGTGGATGCTTAGCACAGCATAAGGACACGGCATGTACAGATTGTGTGTTCTTTTGCTCTCTTCTCCAAGCTTCTGGCTGTCATTATATCCAGACCTTCTTGCAACTTCTTGATGGCTCGGTTGTGCATTCTCTGATGTCCATGGGAGTTTTGCTCTCTTTTTTCTGCATCTGGTTCTGCCAAAAGAGAACGGGAAAAATGGATAGAACAAAATCTATTGGGAGGATATTTTTCAGGTGGAAGTGATGGGTGTTCTGTGTTTTTTGTTTTTTTGTTTGTTTGTTTGTTTGTTTTTCTGCTATTGACATAAAGTCATCCTCTGAAGTTTGTAAAAAAATTGAGTCCCATGTCAACATGAAAGCCATTATTATCTCCACAGTAAATTTCTGTGACGTTAAAGAAAAGGGAATTGTGAAGCTGAATTTCCCCAAATCCGTAAAATGTTTGTGTTTGGGAAGGCATAGCTGAAATATGACATATAAATAGACCTCCCAATACTGTGCCAATAGATAACCCAATACTGGGAGCAAGCTTTTCTTTTTTGTGGGACTTGTTTTGAGTCTGATGGTGCAGAAATTCAGTGCAACTCTTGCAGAAATTTCAAATGGAAAGAGGGGAGGTTTAGGCTGAATTTAAGTCTGGACATTGTAAATGTATATTTTTATATTTTTTACTGAGTTTTATTTTGTTGTTGTTGTGAAACCTTTACATCCAGAAATATTAACTGGCCACAGAATATTCTCCTACCAATGATAAACAAGGACAAGTTCATAGAAAATGTTGCTAATTTTCCTCCTTTTTATTAAGAAAGCATTTCCATGAGTTTTAGCCCCCTTGAAAAGAAAAAAAAATCAGCAGAATGGGGCCCCAAAAGTCTTAGTAAAACACGGTCAGCATCATGAGGTTTTTGCCACAATATTTTTCAAGGATTGAATAAGGATCAGAGGCCAAAACTTTACATATTTTCTGGACTAGGAGCAGCAAGAGCAAATATCTGCCACTGAAGCTATATGTTCCTTCCACTTCTGATGACTGTATTATATTGTTTCCAGTTAATATTATTGTAGGTGGCAGTACTCTGTGGTGGTGGTTGTTATCAATACTGTTGTCAGCATCGCTATTAATACTACTTCTCAGCCAAAAAGGGGGATCTCACATTTTTCAGGAGATACCTAAATGACACCCTGAGAAAAGATGAGCCAGGTGCACTGCAAATGGTAAGAGGGGATGGACAAAGTCAGTAAAGTGGGGTTAAGTCTTCTGTGAGAGCAGTTATCAGAGATGACCCCTGGAGGTTGTTATACGATGCTGTAGAGCCATTGTCTCAGTGACAGTATCACCTCTCCACTTCTCGCATCACATTTTACCTCCATTCTGCAAATAACTGAACTGTAAGACAGCAGAGCACCAAAAAAAACAGTTCCCTGCTGTTTCAGCCATCCACCTCTGCTTACAAAACACACACAGAGCTCTGCTGAGGGACCTCTGTTATGTCTGGCTGCAGCATTCTGTGCTCCCCAGTCCCAGGGATGTCTTGTAGCTCTCCATGCCTGGCTGATCTCTGACAGCTGGATCCAAAGCTGTCTCCTGATGCCTATGAGTCCTGCTGGCACAAGGACTCACTAGACAGTGCCTCGGCTCTTCCCACAGTCTAATTCTCTCTCAGACTCTCAGGTCTTTTTTCATTTTTAACCTCCAACTGGTGTAATTGTAGACTTAAAATATACAGTGATCTTTAAGCCACAGTATAAACACCTTATGCATTTTCCATCTTCGGATGTTTTCCTCTGTTTGTCCTCTTAGGAGTTTATGTGCCAGAGAAATGTAAGTTCTAAATACTTCGCTGCCTTTCAGTATCTAAAGGGGGGCTGTAAGAAGGAAGACTTGTTAGCAGAATCTGCTGTGGTGGAATAAGGAGAAATGGTTTCAGACTAAAAGAGGGGAGATTTATATTGGATAAAAGGAAAAGGTTGCTTGTGCTAAGGGTGTGAAGAATTGGCACAGGTTCCCCACCCCTGGAGACACCCAAGGTCAGGTTGAAAAGAGCTCTGAGCACCTGATAGAGCTGTGGGAGTCCCTGTTCATTGCAGGGAGTGGGGCCAGATGGATTTTAAGGGTCCTTTGCAACTCAGACCATTCTGTGATTCCATGACGTATGTAGACTGGGAATCTTCACTTTTGAAAGGGCATGACTGACCGTGATAGATGTCTAGCCAATAGATTATGATAGGTCAGTGGATAGCTTTGGTGTCCATCAAATCATGAGTGACATGTAATACTGAAAAACAGATCATTGTGCATGTCTTCACATAGTGCAAGTAGTAACAGGTGGTGAAAAACATACAGGTAGTAATTTTAAAACACAGAAAAAGAGGATTTTTTTTTTTTTTTTTTTACATAAGATGTGTAATTTTGCTGTTGAACACTTAGTCATGTGACTCTGATATGTTCATAAATATGAATCACTTTTCTAAAAGTGAGCAGAAGAAATCATGGAGACAGAGCCATTGGTGGCTATTGACTATGTTGGCATAGAACATCCCTCACTAGTAGACAAAAGCTGGAAAAGGGTATTTGGGAAAAGGGTCAGTTATATTCCATTTCTACAAAAGCACTTTCTGGCAGAGATAGGACAGGTTAGATGACTCTGCAGCCTGGGCCAGGATGGCCCTTCTTACCTCTGTGTGAGATGGCAATGAGAATGGCAGGATGAGATCCTTAGCTGGTTTGTTTTGAGGGAGCTCCGTGTATTTCCCTGGCTCTGGGCCACTTTACACCAGCCAAAGATCTGTCCTGCAGAGTTTGAATCCTTGTAACTAAGCATTTCCCCCTAGTTTACGATGATGAAACAATAGCAACGTGCCCATCTGCTGCTATCAAATCTTAGGCCAACATATTTTCCACAGTCATGTGTTAGTGCCTGAGCGGCCATGACAGATTTATTGCAGTTTTAACATAATAAACTTGGGGTTATGTTTTAGTAGCTCTCTGCCTAGTTAGTGGAGTGGGGCTGTAAGAGGCATAGCACGCTAGACCAGGACTAGGTCTCATAACTCAGTAACATGTGTTTTATTGCTCCTTGAGTTCCTGCTGAACAGGTTTTTGTTGGACTAGTTTGATTTTTAGACCAGGTGAAAGCAACATCCATCAAGAAACAGTTGTTCTTCTGTGATGCTTACAGAGCTTAAAATAATGCACGTGGGCTACATCTCATGGGGTCGTGTGGACAGCTGCCAACATCCCATGAGACTCTGGGATCCCATGAGCAATGTAGACTTCAGATATGATCCATACGAGCCTGGGAGGCCCCTCAGATGGTGTTGGATGTCCTGCAATTACTGTATGATGAGCAGTTGGTTTACACTAGCACCTGGGGGAGAATCCAGCAAGGAAACCGAGGAATGGGCAGGTTCAGTGTGCTTGGTTCAATCTCCCTTCACTAGCTCTGCAGGGTGCTGCAAGTACGTGGTCCTCCAAGGCTCCATCCTTTTTCCCTGGGGGGTGGAGGGGCTCCAATACAACTAGCAGAACCAAGTCCTGGCTTCCTTGTCCTGCTCTGTAATCATACAAGGGGCTGATTATCTGCAATCTGTTCCCTTGAACACGCACACGAGAGCTATGTCAGTCTGAGCTGCTCAAAGGGAGCTCGTAGGAAAGTTAGCATAATATAGCTCAAGGTTAAAATGCAGACTAGCCTAGCTAAGTCAGAGGACCACCCTAACCCGTTTACTCAGGAGAGGTTTTAATGATGACACTGTGAATTTGCTTCAAAGCCATGCCTTTAATTAGTTTAGAATTCTTTCCTGTATGCCCCAGAGCACATAAATCTTAGTCCATGTACGTGCATGCATTTGTTGCTGCAGTTTAACCATCTGCTAAAGAGTCCATATGATGTTTGTTATTTTGTTGTCATGCATAAGCTTTGTACCAGGTGATGATGTGGGAGTGGTGCTGCCCAATGCCTGCTTCATGTTCATTTTGCTTTTGGACGGGAGACAGTCTGTAAAAGCCACACAAATGACTTTCACAGAGTGAACCCAAATCCTCTTGCACCGACTCTCTAGTTCCAACACCAGCCCTCCAGAAATGCCATTTCTCTGCACTGAATCCAGCCATTCACCACTCCTGGACTCGTTTCTCTGCTGATATTTACAGCTGGGGAGAGAGGAGCTCACACAACCCTTGGCCCACACAGTGGTGTTTTGGATGGCTGTTCTCTGCTTCCAAGCCACCAGACTCTCTTTGACGAGTGATTTATGTCCAGGAACTTATGAAAAAGATTACCACATGCAAATGTTAACTAACCTCGATTACAGAGAAGGAAAAATTAATCCACGCTGGCCATTTAAGTCTTTTCTAAAGAAAATATCTTTAATCGTGAACAGAGATGGTTTCCAAGAGCCAGTTCTCCACACCAGGCTCTGCACTGTGGCCTGGATGCAGTAAGAAAACCAGATGTAGTCATCTTCTCTCAGCCCTTTGAGAACAACCGGACCAACTCTGTCGCACCGATATGGGGTTACCAGCAAGCCCTGGGATATGGGGATGTTATCTCTGAGCAGCCCATGTGAGCTAGGGCGGGGAATATTTTCCCACTGCATTCAATCTAGGCAGGGATAAATGGAGAATGGTGTTAACTGACGTTTAGGTGATTTCATTTGAAGTGCATTTTATACATTGTCCATGCCTGATGCCGATATGTTGGCATTATTTTTTTCAGGCTGGAGTTCATGTACTCTGCTCTTTCTCACGCCCATTGATTTGGAAAAAGAATCTTATCAGCTGAACAGGAGAAACTCCAAAAACCTTGAGAAATATGGCCAATAGCATTGGGCTCATTTTATAGGTGAGTAAGCTGATGCATAGATGAAATGACTCATGCTGGTTTCTTAGCTGACCTGCTACATGCATACATCTTTTGTTTTCTTCTGGTGCATAGGATGGATTTGGAAGAAA
>VXAB01008615.1:47556-58521 GCA_013399175.1 Odontophorus gujanensis | reverse complement strand
AAAAGAAAAGAAAAAGATCCTTACAATGAAATGCAGCTGCCTTTCGGGTGGGGCCCAAGTTCTTTGTAATCAATACATCCATATTACAAACATCTGTCCCCTAAACTCAGAGCCCTTTCCTGTAAGATTAACGTAACACTCAGCAGTTACAGCAAGTTGTCTAAATCTACAACTAATCACCCAGATGACTACAAGAGCTTTTACAGCTCTTGGTGGCAATGGGGTTCAGCAAGCAGGGATGGAGGAGTGTAGGAATGTGGACACATAAAATGTAGTTCTTGTCATGAGGGTTTGGTGACTCAGTTTTCCCCACCCTGTCTCTGTATCTTGCTCTTTTTATGGAAAATAGACACAGGGGAAGATCTGACTTTTACAGTCCCTGACAAATTTTGAGATACTGAAACGTGTTCACCAACTAAAATGAAGAGGAAGGAAAGAAATCTCCAAATTAATCTTGAACAACAAACCAGTGAGGAAATTTAATTTGAGTCAGCAATTTCATTTTAATAATCAGGAAATATTCTGCTGCAATATATATCAACTCAAAATGTTGAGTTTAAACTGCAATGTATAGTTTCTGCCCTATTAGTTTACATTCCAAAACAAAAATACATTTGCAACTAGAGAAATAACATTCATCTTTTTCATGAAAATGAAGAATATTCAGAGCATTTTTCAAATAATGTTTGTGTTGACATTTTCTTCAATGCCAACAGTTAGTGGAAAAAATATTGATAGAGATAAATCAGCATTTTTCCACCAAAAATATAATAATACACATTCCTGCCAACACTTGGAATTCATTCATTGCAGTAGAAAGTAAATTATCAGAGCTATGAGTAATTCTGCAGCCGTGCAGTGTGTGTTTGAAGGGATGTGTGTGAGGCTGGATGTGTTTGTGTGCAGCATTCTGTTCTTTAACTTCCCAGCAATTTTAAATCTTCATCCCTCCAACCTTCAAAAATCCTTTCAGTGGACAGGTGTGCCAAAGGTATTGTTTCACTTTGGGTTTATAGAAACAAGCAACAGGGCAATGGCTGTGTCGTGGCCTCAACCACCATATTAGGTGCTGGAGAATCTACACCAGAAACATTATGAGCACTTTATCTGCTGATTTTGCACTTCACTAAACACTGCTTCCAACCAGCCATTGAATGTACTTTCAGAGGAAACCATATTTCCTTCTCATGGTCTGAGCAGTCCTCATTTCCAGCTGCTTTGCTGGGGTGAAGCCACCAGACCTATAGCAGCACTGCAGTGTGACTTGCAGATACCAAGGCAGAGTCTCTGACAGTATGTTTTAATAAACACCAGTGTCGTAATCACTGGGCCAACCTACGTCCGTAGGGTTTGGAAGATGAGGGTGTTTAACTCAAGGTGAAGAGCCTGGCATTCCTACAGAGTGACCTTTGGCCCATCACATCCACTGGGGCTGTCCAACAGTTGAATACATTAGAGATGGGCAGGAAGCTCTCTGTCCTGTGGTCACAGATGCTCTAGACACAGCGCTTTCAAAGCTGCATAAGCACTGCCTAAAGCCAGCCTTCCTTCTACTAAAAATGACTAAATAAGTAAATAACTAAATAAAATTTCTATAGGAGCACACAGGCTTCTGGAAATTTGGGGCATGGATCCATTGGTAATAAATTCATAAGACATGCAGCTCTCCCCATGACTCCCTTTCACTGATTCCTAAGAACTGCAAAAGGAATCTGGAGTCTTCCTCCAGCAGAGAACTGTTTATGGTTTTTTTTTCCTGTCTCCTGGAGGAACTAGAAGGTAAGACATTCCAAATGCTGCGAGATAGATGCTCATGTAACCAGTCACGGGACTGTACACTCAGATCCAGTGTGACATTAGTCAATATTTCTGATTTTTGGTTGTTTTTCCTCTCTGAATGCTTGGCACACATTGCCTTGGGGAATAGTCACCATCAACGCATCTCTTGTATCTTCCCCATTGCCACCCAAGCAACGAATGAGTTTTCAGAAAGAAAAATTAAAAATAGATGTTGTCCAACACAGATTTTTAAGAACAAGTACAATATTTAAAGGGAAAAAAAAAAAAAAAAGATTTTTTTTCTCCAATCAGCAGTTTTAATGTAATCCTACAGATGTTCAGACATACTAAAAGACCAATTGTTTTCTATTTGTTTCTCTAGGGCTTTTATTTTAGCCACAAATGGGAACCATTTCACAGTACAGAAGTTGAAGGCTGTTCTCTACTATCACCATACTCCGTATATTTCCCACTAACAGGACATAAATAATTCCAACAAAAAAGCATGTTAAGAGGAACATGATTGCCAGAGGATGCTGCTTCCCTCCCTGGTTATAATTACGAGGATGTGTGGTTTTGCTTAAATGGGAAAACAAATAGATTTCCCCAGCCTTTCCCTTCCCCTCCATCTGAGTAGACACTGCCTTTATCATAAGCTAAAAGAGAAATATTTATAGGAAAGCCTTGTTAAAGTCCTGGCACAGTACTACTGCCTCTGGCTGAGCCATAAACTCACTTGGGGGAAAAAAATCACCCTGTGAAGGATGCCAGCAAAAAACCAGTGTGCTGTTTGACTGCCAGGCTTGAACAATGCACGGGTCTTGCCTCAGATCTCCAGCCCAGCCTGGATTTCCCCTGTCAGCAAGTCATTTAGGGCCAGATGCTTCGTGCTCAGGGCTGTCTTGGGTAGAGCTGATCCCACCCTTGGGGAAGAGCAAGGGTCCTGATGGCCATGGAGAGTCCCATCCTACTGTTTTCCATGTTAGATTCAGTTCCCAAGTGAGTCAAGTGGAGCATGGGAAGACAGAGAGCTGAAGATGCAAAGACACGCTAAATGCTCCCTTGAAGTCTCAGT
Source organism: Odontophorus gujanensis (assembly GCA_013399175.1). Classification (NCBI taxonomy): domain Eukaryota; kingdom Metazoa; phylum Chordata; class Aves; order Galliformes; family Odontophoridae; genus Odontophorus; species Odontophorus gujanensis. The sequence goes on along the minus strand of VXAB01008615.1, from coordinate 55,667 downwards.
GCTGAGTCCAGCAGAGGACCATTGCTTGCAGGGAAATGGCCACGCAGGAATCCACTTGGGAGGGCTGTGATTCATGCAAGGCTTTTTTCCATGATGTCCCAGATTTAAATCCCGTTATCCCACACAAACCTGCTACTTTGCGTCCTGCTCCTGGTGGACATGGAGGACATCTGGAACAAGCTCTGATAGTCAGCAGCAGAAGGTGGGAAAGAAGCTTCACATTGTGAGGGTATCTGCAGGTGACTGATGTCAAAACTGAAATGCTACCACCACTCTACTGCCAGCTCCAAACCATGCTGCAGGTGGAGAGCAGCTGGACTTGCAGTGCCTGGAGAAAGGTTCCTCCAGCAGCATCAAAATGGCTCATCCCAGGGTCCTGAGGTCTTTGTCTGGATGTGCTTGGCAGCCCTACTTTCCCATAATGAGCCATGATCTGCTGTAAAGAGATTGCCTCAGGTTGGTTAGTAGGAAAAACTTCTCCAAAAGAGCAGTCAGGCACTGGAACTGACTGCCCGGGGAAGTGAGGAATCACCATCCCTGTTGGTGTTCAAGAAACATGGAGATGTGGCACTGAGTGAGACTTGGTCAGTGTGTATGGTGGGGATGGGCTGGGTTTGGACTTGGTGACCTTAGAGGTCTTTTCCAACCTTAATGATTCTATGATTTTTTGATTCTCAGAAAATCCAACTCTATCTCCAGAGCGGTAAGCTGAAATAAATGGCAATCACCTGTGGATAGAAAGCTTTACAGTTCTTCAGCCAATGGTACCAATAAGAAGTACATTTAAGCACATATATATTCCTTCACTGGGTTCTGGAGGTTTGATAGGGACAGAAGTAGCCATTCCAGGCATATACTGAGTCTCTTCAGTGCTCTGTTTTCTCCTTCTCCCTTGAGAAAAGATCAGAAAGGTTTTCTGTTGCTACAGTGCCTTCCTCTCATCATCATTCCAATAAATCTGAGCAGGGAGCCACATGCATTACGTGCTGGGAAACTCCTGTGCAGCCAAGGAGCAAGCACAGACTGCTGCTGGCTGGGTGGTGCAACATGGGGCTCTGTGCTACACATAATTCAAGGACTGTGGCATGAGTGATATTACTGCCCTATTAATTAACAGCATAGGTTTTGTCTAGATTTTGATTTATTTCTTCATTAAATCTGGAAAGCACTAAAGACTGTCCTAAGGAGGCTGTTATGCACAGGGGAAACTGAGGCACGGAGAGCTGGGCTTCTCTACATTCCTTTCAGCATGCCAGAGCTGAAATAACATGTCGTTCTTCTGAGTCCAATCCAATTTTCCAAATCCAGTGCAAACAGCCAGCACAAAGCCCGCATAAGCACTTCTAGGATTAGGCCAGGAATGCCATCCAAATCCTCTGCTAATCTTCACCGTAAAGTTCATGAAATCAGGCTTCCTCTTGAAATGTTTCTTGCATCCAGCTGTGTCAGAAACACCTTCCAGAAAATTAAAGTCCCCAGGCTGGAGATTCACTCTCAGGCAAAGCCAATCCATCAGTATGGAGTAAGACTTCAGTGCAAAACTGGTCTTTAGGCCACGCTGCGTGGAAATGAAGTTTACCTGTAGGCAAGGGACAATTTTTCTTCCAGGGGTCTCTCAACACCGTTGCTGGCTTCATTTCAAAACCAGGTAATGAAAGCTTCTGAGTTCAAAAGAAATTGAATTTATAAAAAGTCAGCCTGAATTCGTTTTGTTCACGAAATAAAACAAACAAATAAATATAAAGGATGGACACAGGCTTGGTTGGAGTCTTACCACTGCATCTCCATCCCCAGAGTTGAACCATGTGAGTCTGTATTTACATGGAGCTAGCAGTCAGGTCCTTTGCTGCATACAAACCATGAGATAAATGGCTTAGCCCTATTAGGACTATGGGCCAGAACTGCTCCATCATAAAGCATGGAGTTAGTGTTGGAGGCACTCAGTTATTTTGTCTGAGCTGGCCTTTGAAAATCTGTGATTTTTGACCTTATGGCCCAGGGGTCCTTCTGTAGACCTGCCACATCTGCAGCTTAGTGAGACTACAGCCCAATATCTACAACCAGATATCCCTGAGAGAGTCATAACGATCCTGAAGTCCTTGGTGGATGTTGCCACAGGCTTTGGCTTCTTACTACATTCCCTGCCTTTGTCAAAGGTTGCAAGAGCCATTCCTGTATTTTCTTCCCTGGCCATGGGGTAGGGTCCCAAGGGCTGTTCAATTCCTTTTCGATCCTGCAGCGTCTCGCCATAGTGCATTCACCAGCTCTTAATGAGCATTTCAGATGTTCTGCTTCTGCTGCCAGCGAAACTGCCGTGTAGCCGGTGCCCCTGGGATTCCGGACTTGCCAGAGCAGTAGCTTGTGTGAACCTTCCTATTGTTTGAGCTCAGCGTTAGTGTGGCCATTGTTACTTATCAGTGGCTGCTGTTTTCCATTACAGCCGCCGCGAACATGAACTGGATATGAGCACTGGGCTACAAGCCGGGCTCCTAGGCCTCCGAAGCTCTGCCGAAGGTCTGAATTGCTTCCAGCTCCTTCTTAGAAGTTCGCTCTGTATTCAGCAGAGAATCTTGAGCTCTTCACTTCTCAACTTGTTTCTTGCCAGCGAGTTCAAACCAACCCTATAGTTGTTCTTGTTCCACTAGAGCTGAGAGGATTTTCCCAGATGCTTGTGAATTGCTCATAGCACATCAACAGGCACAGAAGTTTTTCAGGCCAGAACATACACACTAGCTCAATCTCTCCAAAGGCTCAGAAACTCAAATTACGCATGGATGAGAAAGTACAATTTTAACTTGAAGAATACTTCGCATTCCTAGGGCATCCTCTTTCCTGGGACTGGAAAAGGTTTCATTGCTCTTAGCCATCCTAGTGTAACAGTGGGTAACCCTTCATTTGGTCTTGTTTAGTGCCTTCATCGGAGACCAGAATGAAGGGGTGGAGTGCACCCTCAACAAGTTTGCTGATGGCACAAAACTGGCAGGAAGGGCTGACACTCCAGAAGGCCGTGCTGCCATACAGTGAAAGCTGGGCAGGCAAAGAGTTGGCTAGAGAGGAACCTGATGGAGTTCAACAGGGACAAGTATAGAGTTCTGCACCTGGGGAGGAACAATTGTGTCAGTACATATTGAGACTGAGCTGCTGGAATGGAGCTGTGCAGAGGAGGACCTGAGGGTCCTAGTGGCCAACAGGGTGACCATGAACCAGCAGTGTGTCCTACTGGCCAAGAAGGTGACAGAATGCTGTCATCTTCGCCAATCAAGAGTTGTCCATTGGTGGATCATGAGCTAGCTGAGTCCCCTGCTATAGAAAGTTTTACTTTCTGTAACTCTTCCTTCCCTATCTGTGAAACAGAGAATAGCAAATTCAAACTTGGCCAACAAAACACAGGTCTTTGTGGGCATGAACTGCATCTTATTCTTGGGCCTGGCTGTTCAGAAAGACACTATGAGAGCATCCCTTCAAGGAGATCTGGGAAAATTAATGGATGAGGTATACAAAGAAAGGTGTTTATTCTAATGCAAGAGAAGAGGAAGATAAGAAAGTGAGATTCTGTCTCAATCCAAATTCTGCACACATGAACTTTTGATAAAGCAAAACATGAAGGGAGCATAGCCTGTGCTTTCCAGGAAGGTCTCAATAGATAGCAGTGTTGCCTCTGTACCCACAGTATCTCTTGCACCTTCTTAGGAAACACAAAACACAGGGACTTTGGTGAAATGTATCCTGCTGCCTAGAGAGCAAATCATCATTTATCCACAGATATTTGGCCTGAAAAATGTCCCCACCAGTATTCACCCCTTCAGCAGGTGCTTGGAGAGATGCTCTGAGCTTTGTGACAGTGTTCTGCTCAGAAATGTGTACACCCCCACTGCTGCTCCATCCTGGCTATGCCAGCAGAAGGAAAAGTTACCTTCATTCTTAAAATTCCAAAAGCAGCGAGCAGAGCTGTGGCTGAACTGCTGGAAAGATGGATCAGCTGAACACCAACCCCAAAGAGAGGTTTGTTTCTATTTTTATTTTGCAGAACAAATAATACTGCATTTTTATTTCAGAGCAACTCTGAATGTTTTGTTTCACTCCAAGGTGCTTTGTTTTGTTTTCAGCTTATTTAATCCTTGCAAAGAATTGTTTGAATTCCATGCTGAGACAAGGAAACGTTTTGAAATAGAGAATTCCAAATGCTTCATTATTATTATTATTATTGCTATTATTAAAAAAATAAAAAATAAAAGGCCTCAGCACTGTTTTACTCCCAGGGGAAACAATTCCCTGAATTTCTGTATCATTTTAGTCCTATAACCTCTGAAACTCCGCTCTCACTGCAAGTCACTGGAAGAATTAACACCAGATGTGTCTATATCCCGGAACAAGTTACTTTCGGGTTGCCATTAAGAAAACACCTTCTTTCCTGGAATTACTTTATCTCTGAGCGCACAATATCCTCACATCCCAAAGGCTAAGTACTGTTTGTTAAAGGGGGCAAAGATAGGATGCAAAGCCTTCCCTTTCGTAACCACCAAAAGCATCCCTAGAGGATTGGAAGGCAGGATCCAGTAAGCAGAGTTGGATCTGGAAGAGCACATTTGGTGAAGATCAGTAATGGAGCTGGAAGATGAACCACCATGGCGTTTGCACACTCTACAGTTCATCCTTAGATCTGCAATGATTTTGCATTGATGGGATGAGAGTAGGTGGCCTCAAGTTGTGCCAGGGGAGGGTCAGGTTGGATATTAGGAACGATTTCTTCTCCAAAGAGTGGTCAACCACTGGAGCAGGCTGCTCAGGGAGGTGGTGGAAGCACCATCCCGGGAGGTGTTCAGGAAACATGGAGATGTGGCACTGAGTGAGACATGGTCAGTGGGCATGGTGGGGATGGGCTGGGATGGACTGGGTGATATTAGAGGTCTTTTCCAACCTTAATGGTTCTGTGACTCTATGATCCTGTGATTGGTGAAAGGGACATCTGCAGCAGCTTCATTCCAATTTCCAAGGCGGTGGGAGCTGGGCCTTGTGATCCCTTCAGAAATCAGCCAAAGTCTTGTATTTTAGACAACCTAGGCCCTTTTAATATCAAGGTTTACATTTGCACTCGATACTTGTTTGTGGTGGGGGTCATAGAAACGAAGCAACATTTTCCACACAGGTTCAAGGTACATTCAGAGGACTCTGTCATGTCACTAGCACTTCTATGCTGCACTACTCATGTCCTCAGCAAAGCTCCATGTGCTCCTCCATCACCCCACTCCAGCCTCTGTTTAGCACAAGCCATGACTCACCACCGCCCCACATATGGAAGCCATCTGGGTCATGTTGCCAAGCTTCCCCAGCTCCCCCTCCCCACAGCACGGCAGCCCAGGGGGAGAAGCTCTGTTCCAGTCCTGGCAGATCGCATGTGCCCCGACCTCCCTGGTTCTGCATTTTCAAGGCTGCACCGACAGTTCCCACGCTCCTTCCACACATGACTGTGGGTTAGTTGGGCTCAAGACTCTGTTCAGATCCTCTGAGGTCTGTTTTCTTCGCAGTCATCTTCTGTAAGTCCCAGATTCCATAACAGTAGCCTTATGGTCTCATGGAGTTTTGGACATTTGGGTGAAATGTTCAGTTATACAGTCTCCTGTCTTCAGCTCTGGCTAACAACAGATGCTTCAGAAGAATACAAAAAGAGGGCAAACGTATTGCTACTTTTCCAGAGCACTTTCCCTGCCACCAGTCCATTCTGACATGGGTTTTCTGACTCCAGGGGAACCAGTTTTCTGTTCAATAACACAGCATGAGTATTTCTTCTCCAGGTTTTTCTTTTAGACATGTAAATTACTCATCTCTGCAAAGTCTTTTGTCAAGGAGGTCCACATCTTGATGACATACTGTGCAAAGGACCTCCTTCCTTCTTGTCATCCTCACAAGCACCAGTGGCATTGTTTTTATGGCCACCTCAGACCATCTCACTCTGTTGCCAAGAGGATGTCAGGAGCTCTCAGTTTTCACATCCACCATCACATCCTCTGAAGTTCAGCAGAGACATTGGTGACTGCCTGAAGCAGCAGAAAGGAAGAAGAGAGAGCTCATGGCCTTATCCAAGACATTGAGTTCTGTGATCCAAGGGTTCCTTCATGTCCATGAAGTGTGAATCACCCGTGAAGGAGCCAAAGACAACTGTAAGCATAATTTAGAGCTCCCTAGAGGCCAGACTGGAGGTTCTCTAGCTCCAGACCAACTGCAGTTGGACAAGAAAGTAGGCACAAAGCCATCTTTGCCCAGGTTTGTGCCAAGCACAGCTTTGCTGGAACATTAGACCAGACCATTCTCTAAAAACAAGCATCCCTTCTCTTTTTTCTCTGTTTTAATTACTGTTTTTTCTCTCACACTGGTTGTTCTATCCTTAGATGAGGTGCAAGGTCGGTCATTCTATAATGGGGTGAAAAAAAAATCGGACAAAGAAAGAGAGTCTCCTTGAGACTCCAAATCCTTCTATAGAATCATAGAAACATAGAACTGTTTGAGTTGGAAGGGACCTTTAAAGACCACCTGGTTCCACTCCCCTGCAGTGAATGGGGACACCCACAGCCCCATCAAGTGCTTAGAACCCCATCCAGCTTGATGCTGGGTGTCTTCATGGGCAGGACATCCACCTCTCTGGGCAAAATGTACCACTGCCTCACTGCACTTATTTGTAAACAACTTTGTCCTTATATCCGATCTAAATCTCCCCTCTTTTAGTTTGAAACCATTTCCCCATGTCCTAGCACAACAGACCCAGTTGAACATTCTGTCCCCTTCTTTCCTTCACTATCAGATCTCCCCAAAGCCTTCTCTTCTCCAGGCTGAACAGCTCCAGTTCTCTCAGCCTGTCCTCATAGAGAAGGTGTTCCTCCCCTTGGATCACTTTTGAGTCTCCAGAGGACATCTTGCCACTTGCATCCCTGTTTTCTAGATAGATGATAACCCAGATCAAAGCATCTCTCACAGTGGAGCATTCCTCATGCTGCTGCTGTGGCTGAACTCAAATGAAAGGGACAGAGTCACTGTCCCTGGAGTTGCCCAAGAACCATGGAGGTGTGGCACCTGGGGACATGGTTAGTGGGCATGGTGGGATGGGGTGGCAGTTGGTGTTGATGATCTTAGTGTTCTTTTCCAACCTTAATGATTCTGTGATGCCCTTGACTCCATTAGAGACATTAAGCTGGGTCTCTGTTCCACTCCTTTGCCCAACCATCGTTAGTAGGAACTTCAGGCGGTATTAATGTCATGTAGACGTCTGCTCTGCGGATGTTGTGCTAATGATCTACACTCCACTAGCTGTGCAGCCAGAGAAATAGCGTGTGACTGCTCTGAATGGTCTCAGCTGTCTGTTTTCTGTTTCTGATGAGACTACTCCACACTTGAATTCATAATTACAGTAGCTCTGGTGGAGGCATCTGTATCCTGGTGAACAAAATGAATCGATCCCCATCCCACATCCAGCATCTTAGACACTTCCAACTGCTTTGTGCAATGTGGGTAAAACTGGTCTACTTTACCCAACCAACTTTTGGAAGGTTTGAAAGCTGGGGGAGAAAGGGGGGCAAACACACACACACTGAAGATGCAGTGACGGGGCCAACCAGGAACACTAAGGACATACCAGTGAGCAACCCCTCTTTGAAAGTAAATTGCCCATCACAAGGAGAGGCCTAGAGCTACTCTAAATCCAAGAACAACCCTACAGTAAAGGCAGCTTGTAGTATCCTTTGGTCTCTCTGTCATTGCCCTGGGACATGGACTATCTCTGGTCCTCTCAGTTACAACCCTGTGTCACTCTGGGGTGTCCTCCTGCTTGTCCAGGGTAAGGTAAATGCCCTGGGGTGAATTGCACTGTTGTAGTATGGCTCATTTCCTTCCCCACTTTCTCATTTGCAAGTTCTTCAGGGAAATCTACGTTTTCCACAACGAGACTGAATATTGGGTGAGTCGCTCTGTTCCAGAAATAAACTTAAACGCTTTCCTAATTTCCTAACATAATATGTTTTTCCTTTTTATTTTAATAAAAATAACAATAATAAAACAAAGCACCCTTTCTCCGTTTCTCTTTCTTATACAAACACATAATCCTGGTGCCTTAATGTCTCATC
>VXAB01008615.1:16310-47525 GCA_013399175.1 Odontophorus gujanensis | reverse complement strand
TAGAGTAGGGAAGTTGGGCTGCACTCCTGTTCAGTCCTCTGCTGAGAAAGATACCCAAGGTGCTAAAGAATGAGTCTCTTTGGGTGCAGATAGGATGGGAACAGAGTCTCAGCCAGTCTGTAGAAGTGATCCCCTATATTACAGCTAAACTTCTTACTCCAGAAAGAAATCAGGTCTGATGAGATCCTGGGCAGCCTTATCTAGAGGTTGGCAACCTGGGGGNTTGAAACCATTTCCCCATGTCCTAGCACAACAGACCCAGTTGAACATTCTGTCCCCTTCTTTCCTTCACTATCAGATCTCCCCAAAGCCTTCTCTTCTCCAGGCTGAACAGCTCCAGTTCTCTCAGCCTGTCCTCATAGAGAAGGTGTTCCTCCCCTTGGATCACTTTTGAGTCTCCAGAGGACATCTTGCCACTTGCATCCCTGTTTTCTAGATAGATGATAACCCAGATCAAAGCATCTCTCACAGTGGAGCATTCCTCATGCTGCTGCTGTGGCTGAACTCAAATGAAAGGGACAGAGTCACTGTCCCTGGAGTTGCCCAAGAACCATGGAGGTGTGGCACCTGGGGACATGGTTAGTGGGCATGGTGGGATGGGGTGGCAGTTGGTGTTGATGATCTTAGTGTTCTTTTCCAACCTTAATGATTCTGTGATGCCCTTGACTCCATTAGAGACATTAAGCTGGGTCTCTGTTCCACTCCTTTGCCCAACCATCGTTAGTAGGAACTTCAGGCGGTATTAATGTCATGTAGACGTCTGCTCTGCGGATGTTGTGCTAATGATCTACACTCCACTAGCTGTGCAGCCAGAGAAATAGCGTGTGACTGCTCTGAATGGTCTCAGCTGTCTGTTTTCTGTTTCTGATGAGACTACTCCACACTTGAATTCATAATTACAGTAGCTCTGGTGGAGGCATCTGTATCCTGGTGAACAAAATGAATCGATCCCCATCCCACATCCAGCATCTTAGACACTTCCAACTGCTTTGTGCAATGTGGGTAAAACTGGTCTACTTTACCCAACCAACTTTTGGAAGGTTTGAAAGCTGGGGGAGGAAGGGGGGCAAACACACACACACTGAAGATGCAGTGACGGGGCCAACCAGGAACACTAAGGACATACCAGTGAGCAACCCCTCTTTGAAAGTAAATTGCCCATCACAAGGAGAGGCCTAGAGCTACTCTAAATCCAAGAACAACCCTACAGTAAAGGCAGCTTGTAGTATCCTTTGGTCTCTCTGTCATTGCCCTGGGACATGGACTATCTCTGGTCCTCTCAGTTACAACCCTGTGTCACTCTGGGGTGTCCTCCTGCTTGTCCAGGGTAAGGTAAATGCCCTGGGGTGAATTGCACTGTTGTAGTATGGCTCATTTCCTTCCCCACTTTCTCATTTGCAAGTTCTTCAGGGAAATCTACATTTTCCACAACGAGACTGAATATTGGGTGAGTCGCTCTGTTCCAGAAATAAACTTAAACGCTTTCCTAATTTCCTAACATAATATGTTTTTCCTTTTTATTTTAATAAAAATAACAATAATAAAACAAAGCACCCTTTCTCCGTTTCTCTTTCTTATACAAACACATAATCCTGGTGCCTTAATGTCTCATCAAGAAAACCCAGACTGGAGGCTGCAGCCAGGACTCTGTGCCACCTCGATATTTTGGACACATATTTGGACTCACATACGCACATACGCACACATTTTGCCTTCCCTGCCTCAGCAGGACAAGACTTCAGATCTTTTCTTGCATCCACAAGCTTGAATGGATACACTGAGCCTCAGCAGGGAAAGGTCATTTCCACTCATTGACATTCACGCTGTCTCCCCATTTGTATGCTTCAAGTGATATTTATATTTAAATAGCATCAGCCTGGCGAAGGAAAGACTTTCCATTTGTCGGGATTTCTGGGAAAAGGGAACTCACACCTGTAGGAATATGGATTTTGGACAGAAAAAAAAAATATCCTAGTGTATCTTCTTTAATGGTCCTGCTCGGTTACTGGATTGAGGTTGCTTCCCAGCAAAAGAAGGGTTTTGTTATCATAATCCTNGATTTTATGATATGATTCTATGATCTTACAGGCTGGCCCATATCTATTATGGGATGTGATTGGGATGGGGCAGGTAGTTGTCAAGGCAGGAGAGCTGAGCCTGACAAAACAGAGTTGGAGTCAGATGAGTGTAGAGATGGAGAAGAAGAGCAGAGAATTCCAGAGATCATAGAACCATAGAATACTTAGAGTCAGAAGAGATCTTTAAAGGTCATCTAGTCCAACTCCCCTGCAATGAACATGCACAGCTAGATCAGGATGCCTGGGGCCTGATCCAGCCTCATCTGGAAAGTCTCTAGGGCTGGGGCATCAACCACATCTCTGGGCAACCTGTTCCAGTGCCTCACCACCCTCATTGTAAAAGATTTTTTCCTTATATCCACATTAAATCTCCTCTCTTGAAGTTTGAAGCCATTTCCCCTTGTTCTATCACCGCAGACCCTGATAAAGTGTCTGTCCCCTTCTTTTCTGTCACTCCCCTTTAGATACTGCTATCAGGTCAACTCAGAACTTTCTCTTCTTCATGCTGCACAGCCCCAGCTCCCTCAGTCTGTTTTCATAGGAGAGGTGTTTGGTCCCTGGGATCATTTTTGTGGCCTCCTTCTAGATGTGCCCCAGCAGGTCTACGCCTCTCCTGTACTGAAGACTCCACATCTGGATGCAGTGTTCCAGGTGAGGTCTCACCTGCACAAAGCAGAGGGGCAGGATCACCTCCCTCGACCTGCTGACCAAGGCCAGTATGCAGCGGTCACGCTGCTCGAAGTGTAGGTTAGCTGTGAAAAACTCTAGTTCACCAGCTCTAGGCTCTTCCTGTCACAATCCCCATCCAATCTGCCCTCTGCCTCCCCTCCCCATTTCATCCCACCAGCCAGAAGCAGAGGTCCCAGTGTCATATCCCATTACCATTGTGATCACCATTCTGCATATTCCCAGGCTGGTAGGGAGCACCAGCCCCATTTTAGCAAGAAGAAATGACTTACCCCAGGTCACCCAGCAGCCCCACAGCTGTGCCAGGAACAAAATCCAATCAGATAAAAGTGTCAGAGAAAGAACAGACAAACTGCTCCAGAGTGCTTGGCCAGATGAGGTAACAATCGGGGAAAGACGCTGATGGGGTTTGGCAAAGTGCAGGAGGCACATGCACCTCCCATTTTGGCACAATTAAGAAGCTGCTCGGGCTTTTCAGGTCTGCTGGCTGTAGAACTCTCACAGTGCAGCACTTGTCCTCAGGATATCTGGGAGCATCCACTCGCTCTCTGACTCTCCAGTGTCTTCCTTCCACACACAGAAGACGTTAAGGAAGTTACAACACAGGCAAAGTGAACTCCCTGCTGAGCTCATTGTTGAAGAGTCAATTACTGTGGAAGCAAGGTGTGCCAGAAATTGCCCAGACGAGTTGTGCTGTCTCCATCCTTGAAGGTGTTTGGGGCCTTGAAGGGCCAAGACCTGAGCAACCTTGTCTGTCCTGTTCTGAGCAGAAGGTTGGGCTAAGCATTTCCTGAGGTCCCTTCCAGCCTTTCCTTTCCCACGACCCTGTAAATTGCAAAGCTCAGTCACAAATTCACCATAGATTTTCTGCAATAATAAAGGCAGATAACCTGCAATAGCACAACCAGATTTTCATCAAGACGTACCTGCACGTACCCCTCCTCTCTCCCAGAAAAAAAGAAGCAGAAATGCTCAGATGCTTTTTTTCACGTCCTATTTCATTCACTATGTTTCTCTGTTAACAAACCATAGAAGCCTGGAGCTTTGAAAGTATGAAGCCACTCTCTTTCATCACGCTTTTATTCTTTCCTCTCTTGCACTCTTTCAGCTTGTCCCTGATTCAGTCGATAAATTTAATGCCCCAGATCCCCAGTCAAGATATCAATAGCTTCCAAGCCACCACATGTCAACCAAGACACCATAATCACCCATGCCCTCATGCCCAGCAGGCAGCACACGTGGGCTACGTTGGTTTCATTTAATGTGGGAGAAGAGCAGGGAAAAGTCACCGCCACAACCCAAACTCAGCTCTTCTCCCTGGGACTTTCCACAGTTTCACTAACCTACCCAGGAGGATTCTGTGGTGTGAGCAGGCTGCTTTCACTTCTGACCTGAGGAGGACCTCCAACCAAACATCTCAAGCTTCAGCCACCCTCCATATCGCCTTCCTTCTTATTTTCCATCCTGAGCTCCCTCCTGCTCCATTGCTCTCCTGCCAGGGCTAACTCATCTGTTGCTGAAAGTGCTCAACCGCGCTCCCTTCCTTCCATAATCCCTAAGACAGCAGAGCATTTGATCTCTCCTCTTTGGGAAGGCCAAAGGGATAAGCTCTGGGCCTCCTTGGCCCACACAGTGGAAAAGATCTCATGCCAGGTAATCCTATTGTTCCTCACCCCCCTACCTGACACAACCACGTGGTGTTTTGCTGCGAGGTCCCAGACGTTATAAGACGATGGGGGAAGTTCAGCTCCACGCTGACGGCTCCAAACACATTAGTATTAAATTCTTACATAATCAAAGCTGCCCGCAAAATAAAGCCAATGATCTACCTGATTTGGATGTTCTTGGCACCGGACAATAGACTGCAATTTTCCAACAGAATCAACTTGTTATAGCACAAGGGTTTGTTTTTTTTTGTTTTTTTTTGTTTTTTTTAATGTGAGGTTGTTTGCCCTCCTGCCAGATCGTGTTAGTAATACCATGGCATCAAGCCAACTTGCAGCTTGTTTGGAGTTCATCTAAAAACCTCTAGTAAAAGAAGATAGAGGTTCCATGTTTCCCGAGGAAGATGGAAAGCTTCAAAAGGCCATTTGTGGAGGCATCAAGCCGGCTGTCTGGGGTCCCAATCCCCAAGCAATTACCTCATCCTGCTAATGAGGAGTTTGCTTCAGGCTGTACTGAATAAAGATCTCATTCTGACTCTTGATTTTAGTGGAGCAGTTGTTCAGTCGAAGTTGGCCAAACGAGCTCCTTTTCTGGTTTCCCTGTTTATCCATCCTTTCCAAGTTACGGTTCCGTAAAGGGGAGATGTAAATGAATGAAATGCACTCTGATTTTTCCGGCTCAGGATATACCATCTTTTTATTAAATCAGCTTCCTACCACAGTCAGCTTTCATTTATCAGATTTTGACTTCTCCTCTTTTCCTGAGTCCGATACTTTCGTGAGTGTTTCCCAGTGGTGCTAATCAAAACAGACAGCATTTTAATGCTCTCTCTTCAATGAGCTGCTCAGTGAGCAAAAGTGGATCCCATTTCTCACGGCATACTAACAGTGGCAGAAGAAAGCTACAGTTTCCATGCAAGTTTACAGAAAAGTTAGGTTCACTTTCTCCGTAGATTGTGCTTCTCTCATTTTTGGCCTCCTTACAAAACCTAAGGACACCTGGGAGACATCACTTTCTTCAGACTCTGGCTTGAGGTAAGCCCATTACCTTTGGGCTATTAGCAGATGTGAACAAGGTATTCATGTAAAGCCAACTCAGTGAACAATTCTGTTGATGATGTAGAAGAGCAGCCTGACTCCAGATCCCTCCAAATCCCACACTGCTGTCTGCTTTGCAGAAGTCAAAGGCGGTGAAGAAATCTGTTTTTCACAACATTAGCATCTTTAACCGAACACAGTCTGTCTGCAGGGTGTTACAGTTGGGTGTGAAATGGTTTCCCTATTCTGTGAATTTTATTTTAAAATCTCAGCAAGCTTCCCATCGTAAACTGTGATAAAAGCCAAAATATTCCAAGAGCTGACACTCAGAAATCTAGAGATGGGGAGGGGATTGTGGACTTCATTGAAATACTCCGTGTTTGAACTTTTTTTAAGGAAAGCTTAAAAGCTCTCGTTTTCATTTCAGTCATTTTGATGTATGTTTGCTCTTCCGTTAGAATTATTTTTAATTAAAAAAGAAAAGCCACGCCATGTGGCCATTTAAAATATTGCATTCGTAAAATACAAAATAGCAGAACAGAGTAATTTGAAATTTGACGTCAATTGGGAAGTTCCTCCTTTCCTTTAAAGCACTCAGCTTGTAGGAAGAAGCCTTTCCTAGCACAGAAGAGTTCGTGCTTTAATGCAGATGTGGTGGCTGAGACATACTTCTCACAGAATTTCTTGTCCAATGGGAGAAATGCCGGCTTTTGCAGAGCCAGGGGATTTCCTGTAATGCCAGATAAATCTGCAACAGGGAGATTTTTCTTTGCTAAGGCCTGGATAGAAACGCTGAACATTTATGCCTGGAAGCACTTTGAGAGACACCTTAGCATTATCCAGCAATAATGCAGACAATAAGTGAGATTTTGCCACAGGAAAGCTGATGCCGTCTCACGGCTCTCTCTGATGTAAGTGCATACAGTCGTATTTTTTCTCCCCCTGTCTCTTCCTAGCATATCTCCAAAGCATTTCCAAGTTCCTGTAGTGTTTAATTCATGTGAAAAATCAAAGCACCCTTTCCTTGTCTGGTGAATTTCAGAAGGACTGAGGGGTAGTGTTTCCATTTGATCCGTGGCTTTACCTCACCCATCAATTTCTGTTTCAACCTTCAAGAAATTGTCGTGTGTGGACACTTCTCCCTTGGAGGGTCACTGCCAAGTGACATTGCCATCAGTATGCAAAGGATCCATGAGGGCTGGGGTTTCCCCTCCCTCCATCAGTACCTATAGAAAAATAGTGAGAAAGAGCACAATCTACTGCATCCAGTTGTAAGATTTGCTCCAAACTGAAGCACGGTTTCACCATGGGAGCAGTCAAGGATGGGACCACAATGGATCTACCCAGTGTGTAGTGACTGCACTAGCAAACAGTCTGTGGGAGAGTGCTTTTCCTTGTTTTGGGTGTCTTCTCCATTCAGGAAAGGTTCAGGTTGGAAAACAGGAAACGTTTCCTCTTTGAAAGAATGGCCAAGCATTGACACTGGTTGCCCAAGGAGTGGTGGAGTCACCATCCACAGAGGTGTTCCAGAGCCATTGAGATGTGGCACTGTGGTCAGTGGACATGGTGGGGTGGGCTTGGGCTTGAGGATCTCAGAGGTCTTTTCCAACTTGGATGATTCTACAATTCCATGATTCTTCTCCAGAGGCACCGTTACAGAGCACAGATCCCTATGCTGGCATCTCCACACAAAACTGCTTTGAGGTTTTCCTTTCATTTTGTCTTGTTTATAGTGAATTAGATTGAAAAACCTATCCTAGCCCACACTGCTCATAGCTTCTACTTTCTCCATCGTGAAAGTTAACCAAAACCTGAACTCATATTGAATTCATTTCCTCTCTGGGTACCTCAGTACCAAACATTCTGTGCAAAAGAGAGTAAGCTGACCTTCACCTCTTTAACTAGGAGCTCTCCTTTAGCTTCGATCTCAGTGTTGTCTGATTGCAGTCCTCAGTAACACTGCAAAAAGAAAAACATATGAAAACCAGGGCTCAGCATATCAAATCTATTGGCTTTGAGGGGCTTCAAACCACGGCCCCTGTAAAACCCCATTTACTCTCTCACCCATGATTGAAGCCATTTAGAGCAGCCAGCAGACTGCTCAGCCCCTGCCGAGTGTCCAGGTCCTGAGATGTCTGCCAGATGATGCAGACAAAAGTCTACATGGGCAGTTATCAGGCAACTGGGACAAAACATCAACAGTCCCAGTGTTCCTGGAAAGCTTGGTCTACATGAGCATCAGGAGTTGCAAAGGAGAGTCAAAAGGGGGAATCATTTGTAGAGGGTGGAGTAGATGAGACATATCGTCTGGATGCAGGGAGAATTGGCACCTTACGTTCAGCCAAGGGAAGATTTCCTGAGCAGAATTTCTGGAAACCCCAAAACGTATAAATTTGAGCAGTCTAAAACTAGGAGAATGGTTATGTTTGGATGTAACTTCCATGTCTGGGTCTTGGTTTTAAAATAGCCAACTCTCCCCAGACTGGATCACACATCTCTAAAGCAGAACTGCTCAGCCAGAAAGCAGTGACCTCGAGGTAGGAATCAATGGATGAAATTCTAGAGTTGAGAGAAAAGTTACTGCTGGATGACCACACTGGCTTTTTACAGATCCTTCAAAGTTTGGAACCCTAAAGAAATTTGGATTCAAGTTCTGATATTTTGGCTGAACTCCAGCCACAGAAAACACAAAGCAGCTATCCATCCTACAGCTTGAACTGAAAGTCAGAAGGCCCTTCGTCCAGAGATTAAAAACGGGAACAAGATTAAGAGGGTTTTCTTTTTATTTAGCTGGTAAATCTCAGAAATTTTAGAGGTTTGAGTTTGGAAAAGTTTCAGTCCTTGGTTGCTTATCATGGTTGCATTTTCTTGAAACCAGCTTGACTGAGAACACGAGACAGGAAATACTTAGCAGCATCTCTGGACTGGAGGAACCAGAAATCTCACGAGAACAGATTTCCTCCTGGTGTTACTGTTACCTTCAGACTTGCCCCATGTAAAACTGGTAACCCACAGAATCCAAGCTAAAAACAAAACAAAAGTGCAAACTTCAGCCTAAAGCAAAGTAACACAGTTCCCTTTGCATAATGTCCCAGAGTCTTATGAACTGCACCCACTGGGGTGGGACTGGAGGAAGATTACATATGTTCAGTAGGCATACAAATATACTGACACATACTGTGCCTACAAATTCATAGCTGATAGTGTCAGACAAGATTTCAGACAGAGCACATTACAAATAAACCTAAATTCAGCGACACATTTTTTTTTTTTCCCCCTTTTTTCTTCTCTTTCCCTTTTTTTCCTCAATGAAAAATAGTTGCAAGAAACTGCAGATCAAAAGTATGGCAGAGCAAATATTTGGCTTGCTACCAGCTTTGGCTGAAACCCATCAGACACGAGGACATGAATGTTCATCTGTGAAGTGAATGTTCATCTGCGAATCTGTACGTTAATGCACCCATAAATCTCCCATACAAACGAACCGTACGTACGCACAAACTCTTTATACGCACAGTGGGAAGATGACAACCTGAATCCACTGGAGAGATGTTAAGGAATTACGCACTTGAGCACCAGGGGGGATGATTACATCTTCCATCTTGACACAGGCTGTACAGTTCTGCTCAGCTACCTCCGGACCCAGCTTGGTGGCTGCGTGTGGTTTGCACCAAACTCTCACCATCATTCAGAGCAGATGGACTGCAGGACTGTCTGATAGTCCCCATCTGGTGTCTGAGAGCTGCCAAGTGTCCAGGTTTGGGAGCATCAGGTGATGATGTGGGATGAGCACTCACCCAAGGGGCTTCCCTGTCAAGCACATAGCATGAGAAGGACACATAGGAAGGAAAAACAATTTGCCTTGGTCTGCCGTGTCTTGGTCACCTGTATGTGAAGCTGCTGAAGGGTCTGGGGCACAAGTCTTACAAGGAGCAGCTGAGAGAATGGGTGAATGTGTGGTGAACAGGAGGCTCAGGGGAGACCTTATAACTCTCCACAACTCCCAGAAGGGAGACTGTGGTGATACGAGTGGTGACCTCTGCTCCTAGGTAACAGAGATAGGATGAGAGATGATGGCTGGGGAGAGTTGGGTTGGATGTTAGGAAGAATCTCTTCTCCAAATGAGTGGCCAGGCACTGGCACAGGCTGTCCAGGCAATGGTGGAGTCCCTGGAGGTGTTCCAGAGTCACAGAGCTGTGGCACTGAGTGACATGGTCAGTGAGCATGGTGAGGTTGGGCTTCGGCTTTGGGATTTTAGAGGGCTTTTACAACCTTAATTCTGTGATTCTTGTTACAGTTAGGATATTATTGGTTAGGCTGCGGTTGGACTTGATGATCTTGAAGGTCTTTTCCAACCTGAGCAATTCTATGATTCTATGTACAAAAGGGGATAAAGGTGGAAAACTCCAGAAGAGCTGATTGAATGGAACCATTATGGGAAACCTCGTGCATAAGCCTCTGAAACTTCTTTTACTTGGGTTAGCAGGGGACAGTCATAATGAATGTAATACTGTGGCTGTCACAGTGCTCTGATCCCGTAGGCATGGGAGTTGCCATGACTCCTCACCAGCGTCTGTTGGTGCCCAGCGCCCAGCCCTCCCATTTCAGACCCTGCTGTGGGACAGTCTTGCCTGGGGAAATGAGGGCTTTTCCTGCTCAGCATTGCAGAAAGGTCCCTTCCCCACGCTGGTGAATTCTGAGAAGAAAGGCTATAACCCCGGGCCTGCTCGCAGCAGTGGGAGCGCTGCCATTGCTTTCTTTGGTTCTGACACTTCACACTGTTCTGGTTTGTTTTTCAAGTTATTCTATTTTTTTATTATGCCCAAACATTTTCTTTTCCCCATAGGGACGGGAGATGCCAGGGACTGACACCAGTATCACATGCTCACAAAAGAAGCCGAGGGCCCCCTCCTTTCCTCATTTTTCTAAACTCTTGAACTGTTTTGGCCCAAGCAGATTTTTCTGGTTATTTCCAGGAGAAAATTATCTGCGATGTTAACAAGACACTGATGCAAAAGTCAAGTCTGCTGGAGAGCCTCTCAGCACCCCGTCCTCGTCTTCCTCCGCTTCTCTTCCGAGTGGGTCTGTAAGAGCAGGGAATGCAATCAGCCTGGCCACGTACAACCCACAGCCTGTCCCATTTCCTCCCACTTCAAAAAGAAAAACAACAACAACGACAAAAAACCTGAAATCCGTTAGAAAAATTTCCTGGTTAATGAGGAGAATGAGCGCTGGCACCTGGGCTGGGCAATCTCCCCACAGAAAAAAAAAAAGCAAAAAGCAGCAGCAGCAACAACAAAAAGACATAAGGATGATGTAAAGGTTAAAGGTGAGGAAAGGATTGCACGGAGCAAACACAGCAAAGAGAACATATGGAATTCCCACACTCCCTATGGACAATCACAACTGGGTAGAAAAGGGCTTTCACAGAGGAGTTAATAATCATTAATTGTAATAACCATAGAATAGCTTCAGGTTGGGTTGGAAGGGACTTTAAAGATCATCCCATTCCAACCCCCTGCCATGGGCTGGTTGCCCCCCATCAGATCAGGGCCCTATTCAGCCTGGCCTTGAGCATCTCCAGTGATGGGATGTTCCTGAAAATCCCAAGTGTCACCTTTCCACCTGACCTCACCTGGTCAGGATAATCCTAAGGGAGCTGGTGCCTTTAGGGGATGTAGAAAGGGAGAAAAAGATCTGTAGAGAATACCAAGCTGCTTAAGTGATGCTCCAGAGAGCATCTTCCCTGTGATGTCCTGCCTGATCCTACTAACACCTTTGTCCTATATTTAGTATGCAGGAAATCTGAACCCAGAAACAGAAGATCTCAGACCTTCAAAACCTTTTCTGACCTCCCTGACTTCCTCTTTCATGAAGGAGCAGTCACTCCAATTCAGGAGCTACCCCACCTTGGTTTTCTTAAGGCTGGGGTAAGGCTGAGCCAGAGGGATACAGAAGGTCCTCCAACCCCAGCCAGGATGGGACTGCCATAGGATTCTGTGTTATTTCACACAGCAAGAAGCCTTCAGCCTCCAACATACCACTTCACCCAGAAGTGTGATTTGGTTATGTGCTGTGCCTCCCCCAGCAATAACACTTCCCCACCTGGAACTCATTCACAGAAAACCTTCTGTGAGCACCACCAGCTCTGTCCTTACATGCTGGCTGAGTTCTGCCTGGGTTAGCAATGAGAGGATGGCTCCAGCCCATGGGACCAGGCTTTGGAGAGGGTTGCTTTGACTGGAGGAACTCTGAGTCTAGGAATGCAAAATTCCCCCTTTTCCACTGGGATTTCTTCGAAACCCTTTGAGTGAATGCTTCTGCTCTGAACACGAGAGCCAAGAAAACCCATTGGCTGCAACATCAGAGGGAACTTAAGGCAGAAAAGACTGTGAGCCCAAGGGAATGGAGTTTCTTTGAAAAGTGCACCCCGGGTGTGCATGCACCAGTGCTCACAGAGCCTCCTTCACAGCTGTGCCAGTGCATGCACGCAGCACATCCCACCAGGGAGGAGAAAAGGCTTTCAGAGCTGCCCAAGTAGCAACCACAGAGAAAACGAAGCTTTTGTATTGCCAGAGGAAAAAACTGATTGCTTGGATCGGGCTGCAGCAGGGTGTGGGTTTCCCTCCAAGCTCAGGCTACGATTGCAATGTGCTGACCAGCACTCACCCAGGAATGTTCCTGTACAGCACTGGGTGATGCAGGCCAGCCTGCCCCATCACACAAACAGTGTGCACACCGCAGGAGTTCCCATTTCCTGGCACACTGACGTGGTCTGTACCTTACTGCATCCCACTGACCGCTGGGGATGCCGCAGGGCCAACCCCGGTGCCCACGGGATGGGAGCAAGGAACCCAGGATGGCGTGGAGAGGACGTCTGTTATTAGTGGGGCATCCCTGGCATGAGATGTGGGACACAATCCCCGGCCACTTGTGGTCAGCCGAGCATTGCAGGGTACTTTACATAGGCAAAGAGAAAACAGCAGTTCACTGCCTTAACTTCTCTCTAAAGAGGGAATGTTTCTGACCAAATGCAACCTCTATAGCCCAGAGTAGAGGCTTTTCTGTAAGGATATAGCTGGAAAAATACTGTTGGTGGAAAGTGGAAAATAACAGCTGTTCCTAAGTGAGCAACTTACACACTGCAAATCCCAGGGCCTGCAGGGAACCTGCCCTGGGACAAAGCCCCATACACTGTGTTCCTGAGAAACACAAAGACCAAGGCTTACAGAGGTGCAGGTAGTCCCTGAGAAGCAGAAGTGTCGGATAGTAGGTTCTCCTATCTGTCCCTATGCGGGGATCGATCCTAGAATCATAGAACCGTAGAATGGTATGAGTTGGATGGGACATTTAAAGGCCATCTGGTTCAGCTCTCTGCAATGAGTCACCCAACAGCTCCATCAGGTACACAGAGCTGCCCCAGCCTGACCTGGAATGGCTCCAGGGACAGAGCATCCACCTCTCTTTTTTTCCTTGTATGTAATTTAAATCTCCCCTCTTTTAGTTGGAAACCATTTCCCCTTGTCTTACCAGCACAGGTCCTGTTACAGAGTCACTCTCCTTTCTGCATCTCTCAAAATCTCCTCCATGCTTGTGCAGCACTGCTCCTGGACCCTCCTCGGTCGGGGAAGGCAGTCAGGAGGAGATATATCCCAGGAGAGAAGGAAGAGGAGGGAATATTGAACAGTCACGACACTGAGCAAAGAGAATCCTGAGCAAAATAAGAGGATGCAGAACAAACTGAGAGAATATTGCAGCTCCTAGCAAAGGGATGAGCCAGGCTGCTGTCTGCAGAGCCATACTGATCCTGCAGCCCAGCTGCGAGGCTGGCTTACTGCAGCAGGCTTTCCCTCTAGTGGAGGACCACAGGAAGGGATTCCTGCGCTGGAGGAGACAGCACAGATCCCTCCGGGCCTGAGTTTGGCCAACCTGTATTGATGTTATGCTGGGGAAACCTGTCCCACGGCAATGCCACCTCAGGAGAGAGAACCTTCCTCTGCATATGGAAGGCAGGAGGGCTCTGTCTGCAAATCTTTCCCCATCACCATCTACAGAGGTAACATCTTTCATCCCTTTATCCTTTTACCCCAGTCAACAAGACAGCCATGCTATGCAATGGGAAGGTTTGCAGCCTGGATGTGCGACCCGAATGAATTTGGTATAGACACCTCAGGGTTGGTTGTTGGCCTGGATCAGCAACCAGGGCCAAATTACTGGAAATAAGTCAGGGTTTTGCTGGTAAAAGGCCATATGCTAAAAGGATCAGTCTGTACTGTGATCTTGGAGCTGCCAAGGTCAAGGAGCCAGGGCTTCCCAGTTTTTAGAAACAGGAAAAATTTACGATGAATTTTTTTGGTGTAAGTGCATTTAAGTAGAAAGTCTCTCTGTTATGTCAGTGCAGAAACTATTGAAATGNGAATAGAATAGAATAGAATAGATCTTTTAAAGAATTGAGTAAGCCACAGTCCATTCTCAGCATGACAGGCCTGATCACTACCAAGTAACACTCTCCTGGTTTTCCAAGAAATTGAATTTCATAGAAGCATAAAATAATTTCCATTGAAAGAGACCTCTGGAGATCCCCTGCGTCGCTGGCCTCACCCCATCAGAAAGAGGGAGCAGCACCATGGCTTGGCGTATGGATTGGCAAGCACAATTAGTCACCCTGCTTACGGATGCGGGACGAGGTCTTGCTGTGGCCAGCGCTCGCCCGGCCTTGTGCCGCCTCTCACGGAGCTGCTGGGAGAAGTCCTGCAGGGAGCCGGAATTCCTGGATCTGAATGCAGGAGACTGAGTCAGAGCTCCTCCAGGCTGAGCGGCCAGAGAGTGGGGGCCCATCTGGTTGCAATTTTGGGAACGGCAGAGATCGAAGCGATCACTCCCCTAGAAAAGGCTGCAAGGTTTCTGTCAGGCGTTGGGGTGGCGATGCTGTAAGGCAGATTGCGATCTGTGGTGGGAACTGCTGGGACAGAGGAAAGCTCCCCCTCCCTTCCACCTCCTTCTGTTGTATGTGTGAGAAACTCATAGCCAGCTCTGACACTATCACACCAGGCCTTTCCCGAAGTGCCACGCTGAGTCTGAGTCTCCTTATGGCTTTCTCCTTCCGTGGGCACAGCTGTTGGCCACCCAAAGGTTGGACCCACCTTACTGGAACCCGCAGTACCAGCAGCCAGCACCACAAGTGTTTCTGGCCAGCAGTTCCTAGAGCTGCAAATCCTGACCTAGGGTTGTGCAAGCATATTTTTGAGCTGGTGCCGTGGTTCGGAGGGTGAGTTGGACCCCAATTACAGGCAAAAATGTCCTAGGCAAAGGAAGGAAGAGGGGATGAATCACGAGTGGGGGACACCACGTCAGATGCCTTGATGATGGGATAATGGGCTGAGAGGCTCTGCACCGTGCCATGAACTCCTAAAGTGCAGCTTGGTGAGGCAGTTGCTGGGAAGAAACCTCTGAGACTCACCATCTCTCACATCCTTGACCGGAATGCAACCAAAATGCTGTCATCCCCCCAAAACCACTCAGCTTTGAACTTTCCCAGGGAGCCATTTTCCTACACTGGCTGCCAACTGGCGGACACTTGATTCACTGATGCAGAAGTTACAAATAAATAAGGGAAGGAGAGGTGATGAATGTAACTGAGGATGACACCACAAGGCTGGGCCCTGGTTGGAAGGACACAGGACCTCTGCAAAAGCCAAATATGGGATCTTCATGCAGTAGTTCATTTCCTTCCACGTTCTCAGAGATCACATCTATTTATGCAAGATTTATGCAATGTATCTTATTTTGTACTTTTTTTTTTTTTTTACTGTTTTATTTATCAAAACCAGATGTTTTGACCCAGTTAACCTCCAGGCTCAGTCTGCTTGGGATGCTCCAGACATGCTGCCATCCCATTGATCCAAGAGTGCTTGAGTCAGCATGCTGGCTATGAGCTGGCACAGAGCAGGCTGAGCTGTGCTGTATGGAGAATATTTCCTCCCAGAGATGCCCACCGCCAGCCAGACCAGACTGACTTGGACCAGTCTCACTCTTCCCAAGTGCTTGCCAAAGAGCTGGGACAAATCTCATTCCAGAGGATCTCTCCAAAGGGCTTCCCCTGGCTGCCCAGCCTGAAGTGTGAGCCTGGTTTCTCCCTCCTGCATCCTGGTTTTGGCAAGAAGGAATAGCACTGGTGTTGGTGAGACCTCTGGTGAGGATGTTCCCTGGGACCCAGGGCTCTACAGATCTCCCCAGTGGTTGATTGCTCTTTCAGTGTACACACTGCCACAGCGTCCCCATTGATATATTTCCTCTGAGCTGAAAAGAGATTCATTCTATTGGGATTTACATGACAGAGGCTTTTCACAGCAACGTGAGTTTTTTACAGCCTCTGGGATTTCTCTTTCTACCATCAGCAGGGAAGAGGGAGGCTGAGATTTCAGGACAGTCTCCCTGAATGGCCTCCCTTACAGGATCTGGGAGAGTTTTTCTGCCTACCCAAAGTGCCAAAACTACTGTTAGCCTACCTATGTATTCTGCTGTCCTCTTCCCTTCACAGAAGTACCACTGTTCACACCGTATATCCAACACCCTCCAGTTGGAACCAGTCTTCTGCACCACTCAAATGCTGTTTTGATGTATATATTGTTTTTGTGGATACATGTATACACATACGTATAGAAATATGCATATAAAGAGTTGGGATTGCATTTGTCCTGTCATTTTGACCAAGAAGAGGCTGACCAGTTTGACTCGTTACTGCTTAACATCTTCCTTAAGGACTGAGTTGAAGAAATCCTCATAACGAAATTTGAAAGCGGGACAAGGACGTGGATAGGAAAGAAAATAAAGAAAATGTTCTGGAGAGATCAGTAGCATGGTCAGGAAATGAATACACAAAATCTTCCACTTGGAAAATGAAAGTTAAGGCTGCCGGAGAAAAATGATCTGAAGCAGCTATTCAGCTCAGCAAAGTAACCTGGCAGGCATGGATTTTGAGACGAATGGAGTAGGGTCAGCTAGGAGCAAGCTGGGCAGGCAGAGAGCCCTGTCAGTCCCCTCAAATCTGGCTTCTTGAAGCAGCCATGTGCAGCTCCGAATGGGGAATGACAATTAGGACAGTCAGAAAGCACAGCCTTGAAGTTGTTTTCCTTGGAAAATTAGATTTCTAACACATGAAAACATTTAACGAAACAATATTTGCTTTCCCTGACAACCTGGCTGTATTTTTCGCTTTTGTTTGTCAGAGATGTATAGATTAAAAGGTGAGAAATGACTCCGTTAACCTTTTAATCTGGTCTGTTGATTCTAACCGAGGCTGAGTAATTTCATCTGTTTACTCTGCACTGCAATCCCTGATTTGGGTTTGGACGGTGCTCTGCAGGCAGGTGTCCTACATACCCTCGGTTACGGAGAACCTTCAGGGGTTTGGGTGCACTGTTTTAAAGTTGCATTTCACGAAATACTCTGCAGATAATTCTGGTGTGCCCAGGTAACAGAGCTGTAAGGAGGAATTTATTATTCTACGTTTCCTGAGTTGTATTAATCATTAACAGAGGTGTTGGCCGCTGCCAGAGAGCAGCTACACCAGGACAGCTAGGTCATGCAAGCGTCTCCTTGGAGATGCTTATTTTTAACAGTGTGGTAAAAGACTCAGAGAGGAATCCAGTCCTGCTCATGTCTCCCATCTTTCCTTTTTCCTTCCTCCCACCGTAAAAGCAGTTCAGATGAGCTAAGCCCATTGCTCTCCCATGGCACAGCTGCTACTACTCTCCCTTTGCCAGAGCCACTGCAGAAAAACAAGGTGGAAGCACTGTTGTTGTGGTTGGGCAGCATGGCTCCAGTGGGACTGGCTGACCTCAGCCAGTGCCACTGGAAATCAGCTCTTTGTCACTGAAGTGAAATATTTTGCTGCTCCAGCCCGGGGCTGGGAGATGCAAACAGGAAAAAGATGAAAGGAAGGAAAGAAAGGAGAGGAAAAGAATGAAGGAAGGGAAGAGGGGGGGGGAGAAAGGAAGGAAAATATATTCCTTATTCGTATGCCACCTTCAAGAGATCCCATAACTCAGGAATTTTGGACAAATTGACATTTGAAGGGGCTGTACTGGATTCTGCTCTGGCTCTTTCTATCTTTACCCCTTGAAGCTGTGACTCTGATCAGATCCATTCCAGACACAGCCATTAAGATCCGTTACAAAGGAAAGTGATACAGCCCACCCTCAGCATGTTCACTGATGGCACGAAGCTGGGAGGAGTGGCTGACACTCCAGAGGACCGTGCTGACATCCAGTGAGAGCTGGGCAGGCCAAGAGTTGGGTAGAGAGGAACCTGATGGGGTTCAACGGGAGTAGTGCAAGGTCCTACAACTGAAGAGGAATAACTGCTTGTGTCAGTAGAGATTGAAGGATGACCCAATGGAAAAGAGCTAAGAGGAGAAGGATTATGGGGTCCTGGTGGCCAGTGGGGTGACCACAAGCCAGCAGTGTGCCCTGGTGGCCAAAAAGGACAAAGAGACCCTGGGGTGCACTGCACAGCATGTGGGCAGCAGGGTGAGAGAGGTTCTCATCCCTTCTGTCCTGGGGAGGGCACAGCTGGGAGCACTGCATCCAGATGTGAAGTCCTCAGTACAGAAGAGACACAGAGCTGTTGGAGGGCATCCAGAGGAGAGCCACAAAAATGATCCCAGGGGGGGAACACCTCTCCTACGAGGACAGGCTGAGAGCTGGGGCTGTGCAGCTGGAGAAGAGAGGGCCCCTGGGAGACCTGAGAGCAGACGTTCTATATCTAAAAGGGGGCTATAAGAAAGAAGGGGACAGACTCTGAAACAGGGTCTGCATGACAGGACAAGGGGAAATGGTTTCAAACTAAAAGAGGGGAGGTTTAGTCTGGATGTAAGGAAAAAGATTTTGCACTGAGAGTGGTGAAGCACTGGAGCAGGCTGCCCAGGGAGACAGCGGGTGCCTCATGGAGACACCCAAGGTCAAACTGGATGGGACTCTGAGCACCTGATGGAGCTGTAGGTGTCTCTGTACATTGCAGGGATGGTTTTTAAGGGTCCCTTCCAACTCAAACCTTTCTATGATTCTATGACTCTTGTTAACTGGTCAGAGATGGAGCTGACACCCCTTCCCAGGAGCAGCCAAGGCACACTGAAGCGATAGCCCACGTCTAAAGGAGGGCTGCCCCCTACTCTCTCCCTCTTTTGCAAGTCACAATGAGTTTTTGAATAGGGATTCGAGGTGCAGAGTGCTGGTATTCAACCTTCGCCTTCTCTGGGACTGAATTTGTGTGTTCTGCAGGGAGTGGGGGAAGGTCTTAACCAGAAAGATAAACAACCAAACAACCCAGCCATTCATAGGAAATGCTGAAAAAAGGGCAACTGTTGACCTGCGTGCTATTGGAATAATTAACGGTTCTGTTCCAACAGCCTCATCTCAGTCTCATTTCAGTGCTTCAGGTCCCAAACCATCTGTTCTCTGAAACCCTAAGGTTAACAAGCATTAAGAGCTCCTCCCCTAAGATTAATAAGAATGAAGAGCTCTCCCTTTCAGGGCTTTTCTCCACCTACAGCACGGCCCGCCGAAGAAAGCCAACGTGTGCAAATCCATCTCCATCACGCATGTCTCCGAACCCACCGCTCCAAATCCAATGTATGCAGAAGGAGAGTAAATAAAATAACATCTCCGTCGGCTGCCAAAAAATTCCACCGTTTCTGAACTGTTGCAACTGTATTCGTCAGTGAATAAAAATGTCCTGGAAACCTCAGTCGGATGGTGATGGCGGGATGGGGGGGCCGGGTGGAGAGGGGAGGAGAGAGTGCGGTCAAGGCCAGGGCAGAAGTTCATGCAGTTGGTGGTTTGAGAAAATGTGTTTTGTTTGTTCTGGATTAGGCTGTGGATTCTTAAAAGAAAACATGTTTTAGTAAGCTAATTTCAAATCAGGAGGGGAAGGAGCAAGGTCAGGGGGAGAACAAATTAGCATCTGGATGTCAGCAGTGTGAAAGGAGGATTCAGACCTGGGGGAAAGAGGGTGAGTGAGGCTGAGGGCACCAGAATCATCTTGATTATAACCCCCCTTTACATACATACATACATAAATTGCAGCCCCAACGAAGAACACACACCAGAACACCAGGATCAGCCCACAGAGCTGCCCTGATCCTGTCAAAATATTACTGCACCAAAGCTAGAGACTGCACTTGTTGTCCTAGGAGGATTCTTCCCTGTGCATTCACACCCACCACAGCTCACCCTATGCAGATAATGCTGCATGTGGATGTGCCACCAGGCTGCTCCCCAGCATTACTGCTGAGCTCTGGTTCGTTCACACCGTGCTCAGGTCCCTCCAAGAGGCACTGAATGGGCAGAAAAGAGCAGAGGACACAGCACATGATATGCTAAAAAGGGTAGAGCACCTCAGTGAGACCTGCAATGCTCTGTGTCTGATTCTGCAGAAGTCATGGGATCATAGGATCATAGAATCATTCAAGTTGGAAAAGATCATTAGGATCATCCAGTTCCAGTCGACCCACGAACATCTGCCCCTAGCTGGCCTATTTTAATGGCCTTTGTAATCGGTATTTTTGTTTTTACCTCTTTATTAATCTTTGTAATTGTTGTGCTTTTGGATCTTCTTTTTTTTTTTTTCATAGAAGCATAGAATCACAGCATGGTTGGGTTGGAAGGGGACTTAAAGCCCCCCCAGCCCCACCCCTGCTGTGGGCTGGCTGTCTCCCACCAGCTCAGGCTGCCCAGAACCTCATCCATGACCTTGGGCACCTCCAGGGATGGGGCACCTCCTGCTCTCTGGGCATCAGTGCCAGGGTCTCACCTCTCAGAGTGAAGAATTTCTTCCAAATACCTAATCTAAATACACTCTCTTCTAGTTTGAAAGCATTACTGCTTGTCCTATAACTACATACCCTCACAAAAAGTCCTTCTCCAGCTTTCCTGAGGGCCCCTTTGGGTACAGGAAGGTCACAATGAGATGTCCCCTGAGCCTTCTCTTCTCCAGCCTGTCTCCATAGGTTCTGTCTCCAGCCTCTGAGTATCCTCATGGCCTCCTTTGGACCCACTCCAACAGCTCCATGTCCTTCTTCTGGGGACCCCAAAGGGAAATGCAGTACTGCAGACGCATCTTAAGGGAATGGAGTAGAGGGGGACTGTCACATTCCTGATCTACAAGATTTTGAAGCAGTAAGAAGGGAAGAAACTACTGGAGTTCATCAGGGTGGTGGTAGGGCCTGTTGACCTGCCACTGAGAGCGGGCAGCAAGAGTTGTGTGGAGCAAATGTTAAGAAACTCATTTCTATGGAACAATCCCTCCATAAGGAAAATCGTTTTGTACTCCTCCTAACAGAGATCAGCTTTCAGCAGCAAGCTTTAAATTGCATCCAAAAGGCGACACTGTTCTTGAATCCCTAACCCTGCATATTCCTGGAAATACCTGCCTGTGCACTTCATAGCAGATCCAAACGGTGGTGAAAGCAGAGACTGTCACCACATACAGATCAAGGCTTTTTCCTCTTTGGTTTTGCACACATAAACATTTCTCATCAGTTATTTTCATCTTCTCTTGCCTTTCTTTCCCTACTGACAGCTTCCCAGCACATCTTTCCCATTGCCTCTTCCATCTAGCTCTCCAGCCTTCTCTCAGCCCTCTCACATCTTTTGTCCCTTTCCTGCCACTGCAAACATGCTTTACTTCTCCCAGACCTGAAGCCTACCATGATTCACCCTCTTTTGCAAGACATCTCTTACATTCATCTATTCCACTGAAACTGCTGCTATCAAAGTTTTTATCAATCTCTTCCCAGCCAAGCTTCAAGTCTGCCTTGTGTGTATGGGTGACTTGGACCTGCCAGCCCCATCCACACTGTCACTGGACATACTCTTCTTCTTGTTCCTCTTCATTTCTGCTACTCTTTTCCCTCTTGTTTCTCCTCCCACCTCTCAGTCACCTTTGCAGGATTCTCCTGATCTCTCTACTCATTGCCTATGGGACTGTTAACAGCACTTTGCACGTGGTCTCTTTTCCCTCCGTGTGCCCCATCTCTCAGGGAACCTCATCCACAAACACATCGTCGGCGCTGATGACTCACAAATCCACCTCTGTCTTCCAATACATCTCTCTCTGTCCGGGCTGAAATTTTGACCTGTCCTTCTGGCTTTTCCTCACGGATGTCTTGCCAGCAGCTCAAATCTAGTCTAGACTGGGATTTTATTATTATTTTTTTTATATATATAGTTAATGGGGGAAACAAAAAGGAACTTTCAGGCATGATTCACCTCGTTCTGATGTAGATACCTAAAATAAGTCAGATGAGTCGCAGCCTGCGAGTTCCTGCTCCTGCCACAAACCCTCCAGGAAGTCGAGATGACAGGTAGGGAAATCCGCACTGTCGATGTCTACGTTTGGATGAGATGAACACCAGCTGGTGTGATCCAGGTTACAAATCAAACCCTGCGAGGCTGCTCAGATGCGTGCATGACTGCAGGTTTTACCTTAGGGACTGATGGAAGAGTGAAGCTGAAAAGCTTAGCAGCTTCAGTGTCTACCAAAGACCTTTGCAGAGCGNAAAGTTTTTATCAATCTCTTCCCAGCCAAGCTTCAAGTCTGCCTTGTGTGTATGGGTGGCTTGGACCTGCCAGCCCCATCCACACTGTCACTGGACATACTCTTCTTCTTGTTCCTCTTCATTTCTGCTACTCTTTTCCCTCTTGTTTCTCCTCCCACCTCTCAGTCACCTTTGCAGGATTCTCCTGATCTCTCTACTCATTGCCTATGGGACTGTTAACAGCACTTTGCACGTGGTCTCTTTTCCCTCCGTGTGCCCCATCTCTCAGGGAACCTCATCCACAAACATATCATCGGCGCTGATGACTCACAAATCCACCTCTGTCTTCCAATACATCTCTCTCTGTCCGGGCTGAAATTTTGACCTGTCCTTCTGGCTTTTCCTCACGGATGTCTTGCCAGCAGCTCAAATCTAGTCTAGACTGGGATTTTATTATTATTTTTTTTTTATATATAGCTAATGGGGGAAACAAAAAGGAACTTTCAGGCATGATTCACCTCGTTCTGATGTAGATACCTAAAATAAGTCAGATGAGTCGCAGCCTGCGAGTTCCTGCTCCTGCCACAAACCCTCCAGGAAGTCGAGATGACAGGTAGGGAAATCCGCACTGTCGATGTCTACGTTTGGATGAGATGAACACCAGCTGGTGTGATCCAGGTTACAAATCAAACCCTGCGAGGCTGCTCAGATGCGTGCATGACTGCAGGTTTTACCTTAGGGACTGATGGAAGAGTGAAGCTGAAAAGCTTAGCAGCTTCAGTGTCTACCAAAGACCTTTGCAGAGCGGCCTCTCCAAGGCCCAAGGGGAAGAGACAGAGACCAAGTACTCCACAATCCTCTGTAAGCAGTAAGTTACTTGTTTGTTGATATTCACCAGCATCTAGAAATCTCAAGATTTAAGAGCTGGTGTTTGTCGTAGAGAGTCCACAGGTTTTGCTGCCCAGGAGTATTCCATCTTCCCACCAAGACCAAGGCTATGAAGAAGTAAAAGAGAAAAAAGCCACAGTGACCCTAGTAGTGTAAAAGGAGCTTTTTTCTACAATGGTGATGCAGCAGTGATCTTGCAGAGAGGACAGTGGTGTCATTGCTGGTCCCACTGCATCTGGGTTTTACATCCTCTGAGTTTTGACTCCTCATGGGCTTATTCAGTCACTCACAGACCCCAGCACTTTGGTGTGCACAATGTAAGCATCTATAGCTACATTAGGGGTCTGTGCTCCCGGGCAGTTGTGGAAGCATCAGTGTGGTCTGCAGAGTTACAAAACATGCTTTAAAGTGGAAACTCCTGTTTGTTTTCTTCTGTGTTTCAGAATGACACGTGTTTGCACGACTTTTCTAAGGACACAGCATCTTCCAATCTGTCTCCAGAGGTCTGTTCCTGGGTAATTACCTGCTTTGAATTCTGCTGGAGAAGACGAAGGGACAAAGATCCTACTTCTCAGTCAGACCATGCTTTGTATAGGTAAGGATCAGGACTCTCCATACACATCTGATGCAAGACCCACATAATAGAGAAGCTGGTTGGATGGGTAGATGAGCCTGGAGACATCTCCTCTGCGAGAGATGGGTCTGGGACTGTGTTCTACATAAGGGATCTCCCAGGCATTCTGAGTGGGAGCCCAGACATCAAGTAAGCTGGTCTGCAAATCCAGAGCCAGAGATCTGTGTGTTCATGGTATCAAGCCACAAGACCAAGACTCTTCTTTGTCAGTGTATGAGGAACAGCTCTTGGGAAAAGGCAGCCAGGACAGCTGCAGGCATCACACCTTTTGTGGACGGATGGCTTGTATTCTCTGCTTTGCCTTGGTGGCCTTTCCAACTCAAGTTGCCTGCACTTTGCCCTGGTTTTGAAGCTAGACATGCAGTCCGAAATGAGAGCTTGAGTAATTTGGGGTTGACCTTTTCAAGTTAAAATAGGGCTTCTGGTCTAAAGCAGGATACCTCTGAGGGTTAGGCAAGAAGTGTGCAGTGCTGGAAACAAAATAAGTTGTTAAACTAGCCATGAACGTGGTGACTCTAGTTCTGGATCATTACCCTGCCGGCTGGCTGCAGCGAGGTCTTCAGCTTCTGAAGGAATTTCCACCCTGAGACTGGTGAGAACTGAGCAGCCATAGCCAAGTCTCCGTGCAGGAGCGCGTGAATTAGGACCTGCTAACTGCCATGGCCATCGTCGTGATGGGAAGGAAATTCCAGCAGCCACTGAGCCCTTTTTATGGGGATGCTGAGGTGGTGGAGAGAGGCGGTGGAGTTAGAAGGAACTGTGATAAGATGCTGAAAGGGAAAGAAATGGGAACGTTGGGAGACAAAGGTTGCATCAGACTTTTCTTTTTTTCCTCGCCACCGGAGAACAAAAAAAAAAAGTGAGAGGGAAGGGGATTTAGAGAAGAAAATAAACAAAACCTGGCCAGCATTCAGCTCTTCTGAAGGGTGCTAACAGCAAGGAGCTGAATCTGCCACAGATGCATTTAAGCCCTTCCAGCCCATGAATTCTTTTTCCAGAAGTTTCCCAGAGTAAGTAGAACTAGTCCAAGACCCAGAAAGCTTTGACATTTGGCTATAAATCTACGTGTCAGCAGCCTAGAAGTGAAAAGAGGGGGGTGGGGAGGGGGGGAGAAAAAGAAGAAGGAAAAAAGGAAAAAACAATCCGTGCAATGAAAGAGGGATGAGCTCAGTGACTGGAAGAGAGAGGTTTGGAGCTGGGGCGCAAAGTCGTGAGGGGTGATATGGGGAAAAGGAGGGACACATGGGGCCGGTGGCAGTGCAGGATCTGAGAGCTGGGGATGATCGATATGGTCGAGAGCGAATGGTCTCATCTGGAAGGAGTGCGATGGTCGGTGTAATCTGAGTCCCATTGGGGGAGCAGCCCGCAGGTCACCCCAATGCTGGCCGTGTGCCGTGGATGTCTCATAAGCCTGAACGCATCTCTTCCGAGTGAACTTTCAGGACTTCAGATTTTGGTAGGGCTTTTCTTTCTCTTCCTTTTTTATTTTTTTTTCCCCCCGTCTTTTTCTGATACTCTGTGCGTGGGGGGAATAATGGATGAGGGCTTGAGCAGCTGCTATGGATGCTGTTTAGATTCAGGGAGTGTTTTCTTGAGGGGATGATTGATATCTCCTTTCAAGACAACCAGGAACATAACCTCCCCTCCCCCTGATCCAGAGATGGGCTGCATACATCCAGTGGCTGTTTCCACAGGCAGGATTGAGGTTAAATCCACCCAGATGCAGGCTGTGAAGGCAGATAAGTGCTCTAAGAATCCTGCAACCCTCCATTGCTCTGTCCCTAGGAGATTAGGGCCTTTCAAGTTGAAGCAGCCAATATGGTTTCGATCAGTCCTGACAGATTTTACAGGAACTGCTTTTGTCTTGCTTTAAGCCCTCAAATGCTTGTGTTAAGATTCTCCCAGCTAAGCAAGGTCAGGCCCAGTTTCCAGGGATGGGGTTTGAGGAACACTGAGGGGAAGGGGGTTCTGCATCACATGCCAACAGGAGCATTCTTATCTGGGGTAATGGTATAGTAGGGTTGGCCAAAGGAGAGATGTGACTCAGACCTAGAATCCGGGTCCTTGGATTTCTGAAGTGTTTTTCCCCAGAAGAGGGATGTTTGTCCCACTGTGCCTTCCAGAAGACCCCAGTACCAACCTGGGATGTCGCAGTTACATTCAAGTTACTACAGAGGTGTTCTGCTCCTCGTCCCAGAGATGCTTGTCCATGGAGGGACAAACATCTCCAGTTCCTCCTGCCCACAGAGCGCATTGGGTGGTCAGGGTGCACTGA
This sequence comes from Odontophorus gujanensis, assembly GCA_013399175.1. Taxonomy (NCBI): domain Eukaryota; kingdom Metazoa; phylum Chordata; class Aves; order Galliformes; family Odontophoridae; genus Odontophorus; species Odontophorus gujanensis. The sequence goes on along the minus strand of VXAB01008615.1, from coordinate 21,724 downwards.
AGCCCAAATGGCCTTCTTGGCAAATGCCTTCTCAGGAGCCTTCCTCGCCTTCCCAGTCTGTTTAGGCTGTGAGACAAACACAAGGGCCATCGTGACAAGGCACAAAAAAAAAAATAAGAAGACATTTTATTTGGTGGTTCCAGTGTTCCTCTGAGGCATTAACAATGTCTCACGGAAAATAGCAGTGTGAATAAACCACGTCCCCATTTCTGGCCACATTGGTTTAGTTCTTAACTTAGAACCTTGAAAGAGATCCCTGCAATTTGGCAGAGGAATGCTGCAGCTCTTGTTTTTTCCATGTTAGCTCATCACGCAGATGATGGGATGGACTGCACCCTACCAAAGTTCTGGATGTCTCCAAAGCTGGGGGACTTGTTTCTGCCTGGGACTTGGAATAGGCACCTCCAGAGTTATGCTCCAGTCTCATTTATCCCTTAGTTTTCTGATGACCCTTTAAAATATAAAATACATAACTCGCTGTACCATCAGGCAGCAGGTGAGGGCTGAGGGTAAACCATCACCCATCCATTGAACCCAGCTAGGAGACAGTGAGAGAGCTGATGCTGAAGTCTGTAACAGCTCTACACAACATCGGGGAATTTTGCCACACTCAGAAGGAGATACTGTTCAAATATCTCTTTATTCCAGAGTTGTTCAGAATAAGCACATGCTTTTCTCACTTTCCTCAGTGAGAAATATAAAAAAAAAACACACACACAAAACCTGCCTTAGTCTGAGAAAACTTCTTACCCTAGAGAAGTCTTACTTTTAATTTACCTTCAGTAAGGAAAAGGTGCTGGCCTGGGGGATGGGCAGCAACAGACTGTCTGAAAACAGAGAGATGGATTTCAATCCATCGCGTTACAGATGGAGGTAACTTCTCACATGGGCATTTCCAGAGCTATCAGATAAACATTAACTCACTTTGTATTTCAGATCTGTATGAATCAGCACTGAATCCGTAGCCATATGAATCTACAGAAAGACTGGGAACAACATCAAATATCCATCAGCTGATTCTTTTGTCCTACCAAGGTGTTGTGGGTTTTTTTGTTTGTTTGTTTGTTTGCCATGTCAAGTTTTATATAAAGCATCTTGAGGAGGTGAAAAGAAAGCAGAAAAGAAAGCAGAAAGTACTGTTACAATGGGATGCTCACCTCCAGGTCAGCAGGTCGTTAGTGAACATGTCAAGGCATCCTCTCCATAGAGAGGATCAGAGTGAAAAATGGTGTCAGATTATGCTGCCTTTCCTTTCCTTTCCTTTCCTGTTTCCCCTGTTCTTGCTCTTCTGAATTCTGTTGTTCCCTCTTCAGCCTTGCTTAATGGCCCAGAAACTTTACTTCTGTGATGCTGAAAATATACAAGGAGGGTAACAGTGCTCACGCCAAAAGGAGAGAAGAAAGTGTAGAATGGGGGAAGTCAGGGGAGCAGGTGGGTAGATCCCATTTGGTTTTAATCATGGCTGGAAACACTCAGCTCTTAGAATAGAATGAGTCACAGAATGGCCAGGGGACCTTAAAGATCATCTGATTCCAGCTCCACTGCCATGGGGGGTCCTACACATTGCCAGCCTGGGAGCAAAGACTGCTCTGGGGCAGTCAGGCCCAGCACTGAGTGTGCATCTAGAAGAGTGTGCTCTTTTTTATTCCCAGCACCTGGACCAGCACCCATTCACATTCCACGGGGAATTCCCAATCCTATTTATAAACCTTTTCCCCCATGCTCACCCTGATTTAGGTCAAAATAGCACAGGTGAACAGGAGCCGAGCGAGTCTGGTCTTTCAGCCTGGAACAAGCAACTCTCCATGCCTTGGAGTTTACATCTGTGTTTCTCTTGGGTTTGTTCTCTACCTCAGACCCTGGCTCAAAGCAAAATGAAGTTCAGATACTGCAGGGAAGGAAGATAATAGTTACATTTTTAACATACTAACAATTCCTCTTTTCGCAAACTCAGAGACGGGAGCAGCCTCCCCATATCAGAGAGCGTTTACTTAGTAGCAGGAAGCCTGAAATTTGATGCTGTCTCCACGAAAATCCTCAAGTACATTTAACAATGGCCCTTGTTTATAGGCACCAAGCCGTTTGTTTTCCTCCTTTTCCTATAGTGATGCAACAGCTGCGGCTGAAGAATTTGCTTTCCGAGCCAAACGCTGCTTTCTGGTGTGTTTCAGTCCACAGATTTGTTTGGGGTTATTTCCAGATTTACAGGGAGCAGATTCTGGCTTCTTCTGCTAGACTCCTTCCACAGTGTTGGAGGGAGGCTGGCCTCTCCAGGGGACAATTAGTCATTTTTGGTATTAGTTTTCAAAGGGGTGCATAAATGTAACTCAAGAACAAGGTTGGGAAGCAAGAACATGGGTTTTTCGGTCATGTTCCCCACAAAAGATTTTCTTTATGGCCCCCAGCTCTTCACTTAGTCGTGCTGAGAGGATCTCAGTGCCTGCCTACAATGGGAGCTGACTTGGGACTTCACATCTTCAGCATGGATGTCGTCACACCGTGCTCACACAGGCATGGGTATATGCACCTGGACACAGGTCCTGCATGGAAGATGTGGTGAAAGGAGCCATGCAGATGCATCTGAGGGGCTGCCAGGGGGGTGTTTTGGTAGCAGTGTGCTCCACTAGGCTGGAGTGGGACTCTGAGATCTGTATACTGCTCTGAGTTGTCTTTTTTTTTCAGAGAGCTGAGGAGATGCTCTCTGGGGTCAGACCTGGACTGACCAGTCTGGAGAAGAGGAGGCTCAGAGGAGACCTCGCTGCTCTCTGCAACTTCCTGAAAGGACATCGGAGCGAAGTGGGTGTCAGCCTCTGCTCCCAGGTAACAGCAACAGGACAAGAGGTGTTGGCCTCAAGTTGTACCAGGAGAGAGTCAGGTTGGGTATTAGGAACTGTTTCTTCTCCAAAGAGCAGCCAACCACTGGCACAGGGTGTCACCATCCCTGGAGCTGTTCCAGAACCGTGGAGAAGTGGCCCTGAGGGACATGATCAGTGGGCACGGTGGGGATGGGTTGGGGTTGGACTTGATTATCCCAGCAGGAGTTGCCAGTTTTAACAATTCTGTGATTCAGGAGGCCCATGGTCTGAGGCAGTGGCTGTTTTGAGCCATCTTCTGTAAATCCACAACTCCCTGATCCCCCAGCAACCACTGCTGCTCTGGAGAGGTGACAGTGCACAATCCCTGCCTGGACCCTTCAGAATTCCATTATTCCTTTGTCCATCAATTTTTTCTGATACTTCAGTGATATCATCTCCCTCCTGCAGCACCCAGGGGTTGGACAAAATGATCTCCAGAGGTCTTTTCCAACCCCTACAATTCTATCGATCTGTAATTTCCAGTCATTCATTGCCCTCAGCGCAAAGACACATTTTTTCCTCTTCTGTAACTATCTGCTAGTTTTGTTGACTGCCTTCTAGTTCTTGTATTATGGGATCTGGTAAACACAACTCTGCATTCTGCTGACTGATTTACTTCTCCCCAAAGCTTAATTATACTGACTGCAGAATCCTTTTAGACAAATTGAAGAGTACTAACCTTTTCAGTCTCCACTCGTAGGGCAATTCATATACATGTGGGCAAGTCACAAGAAGCTACTTGTGCATTAGTTTTTGGCTTTGGCATCCAGGAAATCATTCCTGATAGTAAATAAACCCTTTTGGCTGCTTCTGTCATTCAGATCCTTTCTCTTCACGAGGTTCAGCACATTTGTGACCAAAAAAAAAGGGCAACCAGACAAACAGAAAACTTGTTGGCAGTGCAGGACCCAGGAATCATGGTTTGCAACTATTCCTAGGAGTCTGATAACAGCCATGGACAGTGATGATGGTTTGTTACATTAATCTCCCTGTCCTTCAAGGTTGTACGTGACACCTCCTGCCTCTCCTCCGGGTCCACAGTGCCTTCAGAGGAGGAATGTGCCTAGCAAAACAAACTGAAAACTTGCCATCTTCCAGTATCAGGCAGCAGAAGAAATAGAAAATACCTGCTAAAGATACACCTCTGCTGGATGAAATACTGGACTGGGTCTTGAAGAAGGTCTTCCTGAATCACTCATCTTCACAGCATCACTTTTCTTTTCCATAGACTTATTTCTTACCCTTCTTTATCTCTTCAGACAGCAATTCTTTGCAGTGGGGATTATTTCCTGCAAGCATACTTGCTCATGTGTTACATCACAAAACAGCTGATATTGATCAGAACTACTTAAGTGCTCACAAGGAGTAGGTGAGAGACAGAAGAGCCACAGCCATGACTTATGCCTTGCAGCATTCTGGGCAGGAAGACCTCACCTGTATTTTTTTAACTTGGAGAGTATTTGGATCATGTTTATTGAGGGTTCATTCTATGCTTCATTACTTAAAACGTGGCCACACGCATCTCATTTCAACACTACATCATCTCTCCAGGTTCCCCATGACAATAAGGATTTGCTTGAAGGTTGTCGTGTTGACAAGGTGGACACTGCCTGGCTGTGGGATCTTGCTCTTTTTCATCAGGCTCTTCAGGAGCTGTGGTCAGTGTTTTATGGAGAATACTGAGATTTCATATTTCGTTTGAACCCATAAGAGAAAAATACAGAATCTTCCCTGTGCAAGACAGAAGGTCAATGAGTGTCCTTCTTTGCAAGGGCTGATCCATGAACACACTTGCTGCTAACAAGGCTGCTTGGTCAGTGGTGCAAAGTAAGCTTGATGCAGCACACAATACCTACTCACTTCCTCCCAACACTTGTCTCTCACATCCTATATCTCTAACTAATGTGAAACTGTACCCTTGACCTTTAGCCCATTGTAGCAGAGATGTTAAGTCATGGCTTGAAGCATCTGGTGGGAAGGCAGGGCCAACCTAGGGGAGCTCAGGTGCATCCAATATACCTGAGTGACTGGAAGGGGTGAAGCCAGGGTCCACCCCTTCCCAGACCTCATTTAAGGGTTGGAAGTGGAGGCAAAGGCATCTTGTTGGTGCTCCCTGTGTGCCTGAGGCCTTCTGAAGGTAAGCAATTTCTTTATCTCTGTGCCTGGTGTGCTTGAGCAAACCCTCACTTGCTGCAGCTTGGGACCTTGCTACTCTGCTGTCATTGCTGTGCTTCCCATCATGTTACATTCATCAGTTGTAGAGCTGTCAGATAATAGATATCATGAGACCTTGATCATAGTCAGATGGCATTTAGAGGCACTGTATGACTCCAGGGATCTGACCAGGCAGATGAGTTGGACTTGATGATACCGACGGACCTCCTTCTAACTCAGGATATTCTTTGATTCTGGGGAAGCTCAGATAGCAGAGAGACCCAGAATGGGCTCTACCTTCAGCACGAGGTTTCAAGGGCCCACGTAGTATTTCTGCTGTGAATAAATAAAATATGCCTCTCACTACTCACCCATCCAACACCTCTCAGTAGCACAAAACTCCAC
>VXAB01008615.1:0-15115 GCA_013399175.1 Odontophorus gujanensis | reverse complement strand
ACCCTTGACCTTTAGCCCATTGTAGCAGAGATGTTAAGTCATGGCTTGAAGCATCTGGTGGGAAGGCAGGGCCAACCTAGGGGAGCTCAGGTGCATCCAATATACCTGAGTGACTGGAAGGGGTGAAGCCAGGGTCCACCCCTTCCCAGACCTCATTTAAGGGTTGGAAGTGGAGGCAAAGGCATCTTGTTGGTGCTCCCTGTGTGCCTGAGGCCTTCTGAAGGTAAGCAATTTCTTTATCTCTGTGCCTGGTGTGCTTGAGCAAACCCTCACTTGCTGCAGCTTGGGACCTTGCTACTCTGCTGTCATTGCTGTGCTTCCCATCATGTTACATTCATCAGTTGTAGAGCTGTCAGATAATAGATATCATGAGACCTTGATCATAGTCAGATGGCATTTAGAGGCACTGTATGACTCCAGGGATCTGACCAGGCAGATGAGTTGGACTTGATGATACCGACGGACCTCCTTCTAACTCAGGATATTCTTTGATTCTGGGGAAGCTCAGATAGCAGAGAGACCCAGAATGGGCTCTACCTTCAGCACGAGGTTTCAAGGGCCCACGTAGTATTTCTGCTGTGAATAAATAAAATATGCCTCTCACTACTCACCCATCCAACACCTCTCAGTAGCACAAAACTCCACGTAAATAGACAGGCAGGAAGGAGCAATCCTTTATCTTAGAGCACAGTGAAAGGCAGCATTGTTGGGCTGGATGGTTTCACTACCCCCTTGTGTGTGACTCTCTGCACCAGGGCTTATGTTCTGCAAAGTGAAAAATGACCTGCTATGTGTGTACATGCATGCATACGTAGCTTCTCTCTGTGCCTCTGCAGCAAGGCACCCAGCATGCCTGGGTAGTTACATGCCTTGTATAAGGGACAAAGCCCTGCTCTGAGATGCTGCATGTTTTGAGCTGACTCTGTACTCCCTTGCCTCCACCTGACAATTAGGAACAGGCCTCCAGGAGTGCACTGTGGTCTGAGAAACCCAGAAAAGCCTCTGCCAATCCCCCAGTGACCCCATGACCTAGAGGTAACATCCATACTAAGCTGTTTTTAAGACAAACAGAAGGAAATACTTAGGTGTAAAATTACTTGGCAGAAGCTGACCCGTTTCCTTCTCTGACAGGGGCGAAACAAATAGAATAATCATCCATGATCCTGAAAATCTCAGCCACCCACTAAGAGATAAGGGGGGCTGAGTGCTCCATTTGGATGAAACTCTGTGTCCCACTGAACTGGAGAGGCATGACTGCACTAAGGTTCTTCTCTGCCATGCAGCTGAGTGCACAAGTGGAGCTGAAGGGGAGTGTGAGCCAGTCAGCCTGGCTTCTCTTGACTCCCTATCACTCTCTTATCACAACCTTCCTCTTCTGCAGAGCTCTCTCAAGTGATTTTCTGCAGGCTGGAGGGGCTGAAAATCATAGAATCGTTTGTTTTGGAAGGGACATTTAAAGGTCATTTGGTCCAACTGCCCTGAAATGAACAGGGACACCCACAGCTCCATCTGCTGCTCAGAGCCCCATCCTGCGTGACCTCAAAATCCGAGAAGGAGCACTGTGATCCTGTTCAGCTGCCCCAAGACCCCCTGTGGTTGTGCTTAAAGCGTTCTGGGCAATGCTAAATAGCTTCTTCCCTCTGCCTACACACAAGTTGTACAGGAACAGGAGGCCCAGCTGGGTGCAATGGGACATTTGCAAGGGTGGCTGCCCCCATTTTGGTTGTTTCGTAGGAGTTCCCCAGTGTACCCCTGGCCCCTCAGTGATGAAGACACAACACTGTCCATAGGGAACAGCTCAAGAGATGTTTCCTTCATCGCTCTTTGTCATTTTAGATCTCAGACTCTGAGTGATGTAGGATGTTAAGGCCAACATCAACCCTTCACCAAGGTTTGTGTCTAACCAAAGCCTGCCTTCTAGAGAGGCTCCTTTGAGTGAGTGGGGGGAGAGAGATGACAGGAGAGGGTGTTTAGCTTGGAAGCACCATGATGGAGCTGTGGGTGTCCCCATTCATTGCAGGGGAGTTGGATGAGACCTTCAGAGTTCATCTAGTCCAACTCAAACCGTTCTGTGAAGGTCCCTTCCAACTCTAATAATTCTACAATGCTCGTCCTGAAGTCTGCATCTAAGGCAACCAAGAAGAGTTCCTTCTAAACAGGCAAACCAGGGATGAGATTTCTTGTGGAACTGGAGAGAATTACAGAGGCTGTGGGTGCCTGTGCAACACCCAAATCTCCCCTTGCTTGGAGGTCATTGCCACCAATTCCAATTTGCTCATGGATTTTTTTTTTTTCTCATGGAAAACAGGTGAGATGTAGATGAGCTGCCATAAGAATAATCTCACAAAAGAAGTTCTATAGTTCAAACTGGAGGAAACAGTGCAGTTTGTACTGTTGGTTCAGGAAATAATTTCTGTTATCATGTAGTAAGCATTCTAGCAAAGACAGAGATTTGACAGCTCAGTTAGCTCCCAGACTCTGTGGAAGCTTAAGTATAATTCAAGTGACTCCTGTAACTATATTAAGAAAATAATTTGGTTCTTTGCATTTTGTTTCTTTAATGTGACCCTTTTGATTTTGTTTTCTCCTGATGCTGACGTGCATAGCAGTGATGATAACTACAAAAAATGTGTATCAAATGATCACTTCCAACACCCTGTTGGCCTGTGAGCTGCTGCCTGGCACTACCAAACTCCATCTTCAGATATTCCCTATGCAAATTGCCTCACTGCTAAACCCTGCCTTCCCTCTCCATGGTTTTCTGGCTTATTTAAACATATAGCTTGTTTTGTGTTTCACTCCCATAGGGTGAAGGAGTAAATATTTGAAAGGTAAATACATTAATCTGGAAACAAAATCGTATAAAGTTGTAACCACTGGTACAGAAAATCCTCCCATCAAAGGGCTCTCTGGCCCAGTTTTAAATAAAGACTACAGTGGGGAGTAGTAGGCAAGATAGATACCTACAACAGTGACTCCAAACTCTTTTTCAGATCAATAGAGAGAAATGCAGGCCTTCACTGAGAGCTCATCCTGAATAGATATGCGAGTGGATAATGTAGAGGGACACAAACTTTACAGCTGTAAAGGATGTTCAAGGTAAAATACTCAAAATTGCTTACCATTAAAGTGATCCCATATATAATGCAACTAGCAGTTGCATTACTGCTCTATGTATCTTTTTATGCTTAGAGAGCAGAGACGGATTTGGATCAGATTTTCATCACTGCTTTATGTCACAGTAGAGGGTAACCTTAACATAGAGGAAACCTCTTTTCTTCACTAAAATTCTGCGTGCTCTGACCATACATGGTGCCTCTGCTGAGCATGGGCACTGCCTTTCCTCTTGTCTAAGCACCTTGCAAGGCACCTTACTCTCAAGAAAGCTGGACCAGTCTAAGTCTGGAGCAAGGTCATCAGCCCTTGTTCAGCTAACCTGGGCAAGTAAACAATATATTTGGTCAGAAATCATCTTTTAATAATTCATGTGATTATATACGTTCATTTTTTTTTATTGCTTTTGGTGTTTCTGTGAGGTATAATAGATCAGTAACAAGAAATTATGGTTTGGGGTTTTTTTGCCCCAGGAAAAGTTTTCTTTCCACCTGTACCTGTGGAAATAAAACTCCTCATCACGATAACCACCAGGTTTTGGAAGCACAAATAACCATCTGCCTTGTGTCAGATGAGTCGGCCTGGAACAGGAGCAGTGGGGAAAGAGTTCAGATGCTTTGTATACACAGTGGTAACGTCTGAAGATTTAAGTCACTCGTACACATTGGGAATCTGAAAAGGAAACATCCTGGTTTCACCAGTGGCAAAAAGTGCTCCTTACAAAATGATGCTTGTGCAATGCTGGGGAAGAGACTGGGAATTCCCCATGGTTTCACGACTCAGGAGAAAGCCAGGCTAGCAGCCAATAGTATCTTCCATCGAGGTTTTGGAGTAATTTTGTCAGTTGCCATGCCCTTTATGCATGATGGAGGAGAAAGCTCAGTGACCCACCCTTACTAAAAAGGATGCTTTGGAAACATCTGCTTTAAGGGATGATTTTGTGGCCTGCATGCAGGCAGCTTGCACCACTCTGTGTTGGCAGGCTTCAGACAAAGAGTGAAAGACATGAGCCTTGCTAGAGCTGCTTTTGGAGGTTGTCAGTGGGGCAACTCTTACTAGCTGCATTCCAGATGCTGTAACATGCACACAGGGCAAATTGGTGAAGTTATGAATTAATCCTGCGTGCTAAGATGAGGTGAAAAAAGAGTGTTTAAGAAGCTTAAAAACCGAGGTTGTTGATTTTACAGGAGAGAGAAAAACAAACACACACCGAAAAGAAAAAAAAAAAACAGTTGAAGAGGGTAGAGTCTCTCTCCTAATGTATGAATGTCAGTGCTGAACTCCAAGTCCCAGTGGTTTTTAAAAATAGATTATCCAAACACCTACAAGGCCTCCTGTGCGCAGATGGTCCTTCATCCAGGAGGATGGAAAGCCAAGTGACCTCTTGCAGACCTTACCAGGCATATTTGTGTGATTCCTACAGCCAGTGTGTGGCCCCAGCCATGGTGAAATATAGGAAAGCCAATGTGATGTCACAGGACGGAGTTTCTGTATTTCTTGGAGTTGCTTTATTGAACTGGAGCAACGCTGACATCAGAAATGAAACAAAAGCTATGCTAAAAGGGGGTTGGCAAGATTGCGGAGTCAACCATCCAAACAAAAGGAAAAGCCAAAATTCAGACTGCTTTTCTCTTCCCTAGACTAAACTACCTCTTCTCCTTGGTCACGACAGACTATGTTTTATTACCCGTATAGATTTTCTTCCATTTTTCTTTCCACCTCTATTTGAATGGACACTGCATCACTCAATGCTCAACATGTCAGCTAGTAAGACTGCAAGAACGGAAGAATTGCTTACGTGTCTTACAGGGCTTTATTTTGTTTATGCATCCCAGGACAGCAGAACAATGCTGACTCACATTCACAGTGTGATTCATTGCAAACTCCAGCTCCTTTCTCTCCCCCTGTCCCTAGCTAGCCTTCCTTTTAGGCTGGTTAACCTCACCTAGGTATTTGTCATGTTAGTGCCCATGTGGCATCCTATTTTTCCAGGCTGTTACTCCAAATCTGCAGTTTGCTTTGGGTTCTCTTCCAGTCTGCTGATGGGTCCTTTCCTTCCCAGCTCCAGCCAATGCCACCTACACATCTGATAAGTAAAGTCTGTATTTATGCAGGTCACCAATGGAGATACCAAATAGTACTAAAGCCCTGGAGAATGCAGTGCTCTGGAGCCTTCTGCATCACAGGATGTTTTGAGTTGGAAGGGACCCTTAAAGGCCATCTGGACTAACTCTCCTGTATTGAGCAGGGATGCCTACAGCTCATCAGGGTGCTAGATCAGGATCTGCTTTGGGAACAAGCTGTCTATGTTTTCTTCTGTTATTTTGTCCAGCAGAGCTGCTGACCCCAGTGGGGATGGAGTACTTAGCCAAGGGATAGCAAAATAGAGGTCAGGAAAAGGTGACACTGAGTGGCTTTGGCAAGGAATATTCCAAGCTAAAACACTTCCCTATGATCACAGTAACATCCATCATAAGAAAATAACAAAGTGATTTCACAGCATCATCTTCAGAAAACCTCTTAGTTGGTTGATGTGAGCTGTTTCTCAATGGGGAAAGCGAGAAGTATATTTAAAATAAAACAAAAGTCAACATGGTTTACTCCTTAATCTTCAAACCCCTGTTTCAAGAGGAATTTATGACAAAAAAAAAAAAAAAAAAGAAGTCTAGAATTTCTGGATTAAAAGCAAACATTCTGACACTGTGTTTCCTTTATTTTTTCCCTCAGAATTGATTAAACTTCTCTATCTGGAAATTTTAAAGAAAAATGCCAGCAGTAACCAACACCACTACCTTCGCACCCCCTCCTAGAAGAAAGAAAAAGGGGAAGAACAAAATGAAGTAACACTAGTAGGCTGGAATACGGTAAGATTTCATTCTTAATGATTGTCTCAGTGTTTTAAAAAGAAGAAAATAGAGACTGAATCATACACAACACAACTAAGTCTTCCTGTAGCTTACCTGGAAAGCATAGTGGCTCAAGGGAGAATATATTACCTAGGCATAGGTAGATTACAGGAATAAATGCAGAAAGTTTGTACCCCTGGTGGAAGCGGATCAGGTCAAGGAATACTTAAACAAACTGGATGTTAGTAATTCTGGGAGTTGTGATAGGATGCACCCACAGGTGCTGAAAGAGCTGGTAGCTGTGATTGTGAGGCCATGTTCTGTAATCTTTGATTGACTGTAGCAACTGGAGAAGAGCTTGAGATTTGGAGGAGCTATGGTGGTGCCAACTAGACCATTAACTTCAAACTTCTAGTAGAAATCTCGACTATCATTGAGGTACTGTGGTATCTATATTCAAGAGATCAATTCAGACCATGTCTTCATGGTCACCACATTCTGAAATCTATTGAAAAAGATACAGGAAAATATCCAGAAATATCTGTGGCACTTTCATTTCAGGTGTTTAACACCTTCGTCCTCAGAGCTGCCTGCTGGAAGTGGATCATCTAGTCCAACTGTCAACCCACTACAACCATGCCATGGTTTCTGCAGGTCTTTCCCAATCCATGTCTGTTTATCAGTGCACTGTACAGAAAGGTGTCTTCTGTACTTAGCAGAGGTCTAAACACAGCATCTATTCTTTCAAACCTTTCTCCCTTATCTTGAAATCTATCTCCTCCACGTCAGTTCCTGCCAATTGCTTTGTATAAAAGTGCAGCAGATCAGAAGGTACCAAGGGATGCCATCAGCTGGGGAAGCTCAACATTCTCAAATGGGGAAAATACAGCCCTGGCTGGGCCTAAGCCAAGGCAAACTGCTATCTCCCAAAATTTCTGTGATAATAAGTGCTAGAAAAGAGCCCAGCCTACAAAGTGCAGATCTAATTCCAGTTTTACTATGCTTTTACCACTAAAGGTAGGTTAGGAAGGGGTAAACTTATGGTTGCCTGAAACTTTTTGCTTGATTTTAGCCACTTACAGCCTCATCACAAATGAGGCAAAAGTCTGCAAGGCAGAATGCATGCCACAGGCTGGATTTCCCTGGGTACATCAGCTGACATAGTTCAACCAAAACAATTTCTGAGAGCAAGACCTGGGTGGAAATATGTTGTTTTACCTATGGTAAATGCTCTGAGAATATCTTCCCTTTGGAAAACTTCAGTGTGCCTTTGACTAAAACAAATCCTCAAAATTTACCAGGGAGCACCTTGCTAAGTCTCCCCGTTGCAGATGTGTCTTTTGGCACTAATGAAAGAATTTTCCCAGATTTCTTTGCAGAGCATGTGTGCACTCAACAAAGCCTTGTAATAGATTAATTTCCTGGCTAGATTTAATCAGAACTTTAGCTTTCCTAACTTGATCTCTGGCTCCCCAGCCCATGGCTCTGTATTTCTCCCAGGCTTGCCTGTTCTTGCTTCCAGCCTCTGTAGGCTCCTTTTTCTTTTTGATTTTTTCCAGGAGCTCTGTGTTTATCCATACAGATCTCCTGACATTCTTGCCTGATCACTCCTGGGCTTGGAGGAGGTGTCCTTTGGGCATTAACCAGCTTTCTTGAGTTGGAAAGACCACCAAGATAATGCAGTCTGACTATTAACCCACCGTTACCACTGAACCATGTTCACATCTTCATGGCAGATGCTCTCTGGGCAGCCTGTGCCGGTGCCTGGCCATGATTTTGGAGAAATTATTTCTAACATCCAACCTGAACCTTCCCTGGTGCAACTTGAGGCAATTTCCTCTTGTCTTATCACTAGATACCAGGAGAAGAGACTGACTCAACTTGTACTCAAGTAGTACTCAGTATGACAGTCTGGTTCTGTCTGATTTAGTCTTTCTATCCACAAAGAGCATTCATGGGCAGAAGCACTGCAATGTCCATTGCAGGTATGGAATAAATGTTGTCACTCTACTGTTGCCATGATATACAAAATGGATCATTTTATCTATCTCTGAAATTGAAAGCAAAGGCATATTGCCTTTTATGGACGAGTTAAGAATGAGGATGAGATCTCTTCCTTCAGCTGTAGTACCTCAGGCTTGGATTTAAAGAGCAGTCAGAGGAAATCTGGCCTAGAGTTCCTATCAGATTTAGATCTTTTGTGGATTTATGCAGCTCTGATTAAAAAATTAAGGGGGAAAACCCTTGTTTTCTGCTGCTTCCAAAAATTGTATGCTGGAGCCCTCTGCTCCACCGGAGAAAAGCACTCCAAGAAGTCACCAGGAGCTTCCCAGCTTCCTCCAGCAGGCAATGCACTCCACTGTAGTGTTTTTCCTTTCACCCTGACTCCACCCTACTGACCTTTAAGCAAAGTAATAGGCTGATGAGAACACTTCCAAAGCAGTGCACTTTTCCGAGTGCCTTACAACCCCTCTGTCCATCAGACCCAATAAGTCTAAGCCTCAAACACCAGTCCCACCGGCATCTGCCAGGATAGATTTCCAAGTTTTTTTATGGGCTTCATAAAGTTGGGATCAGGGGGATTTTTCCACAGGACTTGAGTAGAAAGAAAGACTTTCCCTACCATTTTTTTTTTTACTTCATCTTTCAATCTTTCATTTGGGAAACGAGCTCATTCTGAGAATAAAAATAACTCCTTGATTTGTGTACTTCTTCCTTAAAACAGAGCGAGACTTGTTGGTGGATCTAATAAAGTTTTTTTCTCTCCTTCTTTCTCTCATGCACTGTTAAGCTGTAATTTAATCCAGATGCCTTTGCTACTAATAGCCTTCCACTTTGTGTTTTTGTATTTCGCGCACACACATTTGCCAGGCCATCTTTTCTTGAGGTCTCTCACATCTTTTCACCTTCTCTTTGAGGACCTGCCCCAAGGACTGTTACCTCCTCGCTTTCGTGGTTTAAAATTTCATCTTGATTATTGCAATGCCTCTTCTTCTATTTACTTAATACATTTCTGAGGTGTCTAGCGGTCAGCACCTTATTGCTGCATGAGAAGACCAAATTAAACTGTTAAAGGAAGAGCCAGCCAGTCCGAGTCAATGGCCAAGACAAACCAAGGGACCTGGCAATAAGACTGCCTCCACTACCCTCTCCCAGTCCCAGGTGGGAAAAAGACACATTCATGATTAAAGCAGAGAAAAAGGCGGTAACATATTAAGGCAATGAGAAGGACAGAGGTCCCAAAACATGTTATTGTGCAACTGCATGGGGTGAGGGACATGAGCTACCCACCAACTGGAGGAACTGTCGGAGATGTTGGCCACTAACTGAGAAAGTCTGGCCCATAACTAGTTCCCAAACTCAAGGCCTTTGGAACCAGGTCTATCTTTCCTCTGTGTGTTTATACAGCATTGCTGACTTCTATGGGATCCGGAGGTCATAGCTGAATTTCTTTGTCATGCTGGTACTGTGAATAAACTGGAAACTAAGAGCAATTTCATCCTGGTCAAGCATTTGTGTACTCCAAATAGAATAAAGAGCTGGTCAGCTGGCCTGAATATACCAGCATGTGCTGTTTTCCCTTCTCTGCTTGAAGCGTTCCAGGAGAAGTCAACACATTCCTTTGCACCTGGTTCATTATCTGCAAAATAAGGATGCTGTTATTCCCTAATCCAGGCCATAGGTGTTCAGAATATGGCCCTTACTAACAGAGGGCCTAGCAAGAAGGAGGGCTGATGTTAATGCTTCTTAAACTTGTGCTGGAGCCAAGTGCAAGGAGCCAGGACAGGCTGACTGATACCTAAGTGCAGGATCAGCAGTCATTACTGCTCCTTGGTCGCGGGCTCCAATTTTTCTCCCTTAAATGCAACCTTTTCATTCATTTCTTTCCCTGGTTGGTTAATCTGTCCTCATTTATTCCCTGAAGGGTTTTTTGGCCTTTTTAGGGAGAGGGTCTTTATGAGATGGTAACACAGCTGAAGCACTGAGACTGAAGCTACAAGCAAGTGTGCTGTGAAGGTTCAGGAAAGCGTTTATCCTGAATGTAACCAACTGGCTGGATCATGAGGATAGAGGGTGCTGTCTGTCTCAGCCATCTATATGACCCAGCTGTTCTAAGTTATCCCTTCGTGCCTGCCTACAACTCACTTGAAGGTAGTGAGGAGCACAGAGGAAGAAGAGAAGGTGGACCAGGTAAGTTCAAGAGCAAGAGGATGTCTTCCAGCAGTGTCTCACCCCAATTCCTACAGTTTTGGAAAGAAAACATATCCTGAAGTGTATCCAGCATAGGTATTTTGTGTCTTCAACTACATCAGCTTGTGTACCAAAGTGGAAAACCAGTAGGAAGGGAAGGGAAGTCAGATTTTGTCCCTTATTCAGTCTAATGGGACGTGCAAAACTATTCTTCAGTAACCCAGGAAAGAGGGCACAGGAGGTGCAGTCCGTCAGGTTTTCTCAAGGAGCCACCACATCTGACTGGCATGGAGATCATTGCAAAGAAAGGGGATGAAGCAGCACAGAACTGGGCTTCCATTTGCATTTGTTGGCAGTGTGCAGCCAGCCCTGCTGCAAGAATGGAAATGGAAATGGAAACGTGGCCAGCTGTATCCTCTGCACTTGTGAAATAGCTTTGCTGGTGGGGGATCTCTGGTGGATATCAAACAGCCTTTCCCTCTCTCCTCCCCTTATTGTTGCAGATAAGTACCCAGTTTTATGCTTGATTAAAGGGTATGCGTCTACAGGAAGAGTTATAACATTTCTCAGCTTGAAGATCACAAGAGTGCCACTAAAATATCCAAGTACCCCCTGGCTTATCACAGCCTTGCTAATGGGAAAAGGGAACCTCGCAGAGAGCCATTGCAAGTTTAGTTCTGATTTCCTTAGCCAGGTCAGAAAGGAGCCCTGCAAAGGGTAAATGAGGCACTGAGGGACAAGGTTTAATGGGTATGGTAGGGATGGCGTTAAGGCTGGATTTGATGGTCTTAGTGATCTTTTCCATTCTTATGGTTCTATGATTCTATTGTTCAACCAGGACATGCAGGTGCCATCCTCACTTCTTGTCTTTCCTGGATATGAAGGTACTTCTCTTTCCTTTGACTCATTCACTCTAAGAATGAGTGAATTATTTGCCATTGTCTGTCCAAGTCTTTTCAGTAATGCACGTTACGTGTGCAAATAAAGTAACATTCCTTGCCTCCCACTTCCACCTCCCTCTCAAACCTGCTTCCCCTGCTGCCATGAAAGCAGCATCTCAGTCCACCCCTCAGCAGCCGCCCGGGAGCAGCAGGAGCTCTTATCAACCAAATGATAGAAGCAGGAGCACAGTGCATACAAACCAAAGGAGGCGGAGGATAAGAAATCCAACACCCCCCCTCCCTTCTGCCTTGGGGACAGAGCAGGAGCAGGCTCCTCCAGCAAGAGAGAGTGCATTGTGAAGCAAGGGAAACACCATCAGCAAAGCTCCCTGTGCAGGACTGAGGTGTTAACGGCATGGCCTGCCATTTATGAAGGCAGCACAGCACTTCCTAACTTACGTTGCAGCCCTGCAAGGGAGCAGCTATTCCCAGTCAGAGAGAAGCTGGAGCTTAAATTTAGCAACAGAGCCAGTCTCTGCTAAATCGATGCATTCCTTAAAAGAGCTGGGCCATTCATGCGGCATATTTTCGGTTTACCACATGGCTTCTTGAAGTGATAGCCAATGAGTAATCTGAAAAGGTTCCCACTTCAATCATTTTTAATATTGCACTTTGGTCACTTTGACTTAAACGTGAGCCATCCCAACCCCATTAAATCTGCCCGTCAACCCCTCTCGCTAAGTAAATGTCAACAACAACATAAAGCGCCTGGGATTCATTTTGCCATTGAATCGTGCATGATTGGTGGCAGGTTTTCAATCGGAAAAGCACTGGCTTCCTTCCCCTCCCTCCCTACCCCCTCTCCCTGCCTGACTCACTGTTCCAGTCCCTTGTAACCTTTTCTACGCTTGCCTTGTGAAACTGTCAACGTGCCACCAAAAAACAAGCAGCCTTCCAACCCAAGGGGGATCCGGGATGAAGCAGAGGGGGTGTTGCTGCTCACAGAGATGTGCAAACCATCCTTCACCGAGGAAGATGAACAACAATCCAAAAAAAGAATATTGATTCAAATTTAATAGTTCTGTTCCCAAGGAAAAGGAAAAAAAAAAGAAAAAGAAAGAAAGAAAATCAGACCTAACTCCACAGGCAGAGTGGAAAAGCTGGGAAGGATTTTTTCTTTTTTTTTCTGATTTATTCCTTATGTTTCTATTCCCTTGTTCCTTTTCGACCTATACTTAAAAAAAAGAAAAAAAAGAAAAGAAAAGAAAAGAAAAGAAAGAAAGAGGAAAAGAAGAAAAAAAAGAAAAAAGAAAGAAAGAAAAAAGAAAATAAAGAAAAGAAAAAAGGAGGGGGAATAAAAAGGTCGTTCTGGGGACAGAAACTGTCAGTGATAGTGAAGTAAATGGCCCCAGTGAGATGATCCACATGGGTGTCTCCTGCATCCAACGATGGATTCGTGTTGATGTAAATCACTCACATGGCTGCTGCTTCCCTCCTGTCCCTTCTAAATCCATCATGGAAAAAACAGTGTCTGCAGCATTCCTGGGGACTGCTCAGGATAAAGACGGATGGTTCCGTTTAAAGTCATATCTTTGAGGAAACCTGTTGCTAAAATGGATTTCCACAAGCCAATGGGAGACCTGGATAGTGAGCAGGAGACTCTTGGGATAGTGGTAATAGGGCCACAGTGCCTCTGTCAGCCCCCAGACTCCTCTGAGCACCAAGAGCACCAGCGCATGGAGCATTGCAGTGACTCTGGCCTGGGAGTTTTAGGATTGCTGTGGTCCTTGGGACCCCACTGTGCAAGGCAAGGATTAAACTGATGCTTCCAAAGTCCACACCAACCCTCTACTCACAGAATCCTCCTTTTAAACAGGGTGAGCCTACAAGACTGTGTTTCACCTCTCCTCCAGGCAAAGTTTGATGAGAACACCCGTCTGCACTCTTTCTCCATGTCATTCCCTGCACCATGATCCATGGCAGTGCACTTCTGCTCTAATGGGATGCAATTTCCCAACCAGGATCAGAAATCTGTTTTTATTTCCAAACGAAGGAAGCATGGGGCACTCAGCACTACCAGGATTTGGCTCTTTTCTGCAGAAATCTCATGTTCCCCACAGGGCCTTTCCTGCTCACCAGCAGTAGCTGATGCGGTTACACACATTGTGTTGCATGCATGACTATGAGCAAAAGCACTGAGACAAACTTCTAACAATATCCACTGCGAATTAAGCTTGAAGTCCTAAAAATAAGGAGATTGTGCCCTCATATGGTCAAAAGAGTGATGCTTTCTTTCAGAAATGGGCGGAGGTTTCCAGGTCAAGAGTGCTGTTTACACTCATCAATTGGTTGTTCTCAGCAGCGGTTCATAAACTCTCCCCAAGTTTATTTTCCTTCCTTCATCCCAGGACTTATCCCTACTTTGCTTGGTTTAAAAAGCTTCAAGAAGGCAACAGGAGGTAAATAAATGATGAAGCAAAGATGTAGTGAAAGGGACAGAAGGTTTGCACACACCCTCCATGTACTGTGCACTAACCTTTGTGATCACCAAATGGGGTCTGGCCAGATCATTGATGGAATGGGAGACTACAGGTGCAAATATTTATAAAGGGATTTTGTGAGTTACAGATATGAAGGCTGACTTAATGCCATAGCTCACCTCCTTTCTTCTTCCATCAGTCTTAATAGGATTTATAGGAGGCAAAGTCTCTTCTCTCAATAGAGATAGACAGTGAACCAAGGAGGTCTACCAAGCTATGGTTACTGAAGGTCTTTTTGTAAAACAGAGAGGTTTAATTACTTGCGCTCAATCAATCCAACCTGCATCTTTGATATTATTGATCTTTAACTCATGCATGTTGCTTCCCTGTGGTGACAAAGCAGCTGTTGCCTTAATCCTCAGGTGTGGCTGTTGCTGGACAAAAATGGTTTGTGTCTGTAAATTCATCAGTGGGACTTCTAGGGAGAAGAAGTCATTAAAAAAATGAAATGAAATGAAGTATAGAGAATGGAGCAGGGATCCCTACTGTATACTTGGGACACACCAAAAACAGCCCTCTTTTCTATCCAGCCACAGGAACCATTTGATTGCTGAAGGGCAATAAGGGTGGAGCACAAACCTTTCCACTGCCCTTCCAGCCCTCCAATTCTTTTGCCATCACAAGCCAAGAGTAGGACTCTATTTTTCATACTTCTTCCTTAGTGTGTGGCAGAGGTGTGTATTGAATGGGTCTGTTGTTACTCCCAATCCCCCATCCAGGCAATAACCTTTACTGCTTCTCCAACATTTGTAGTCTTGTTTTATTCCAGTGCAGATATAGGATCCTGTGTACAAATTTCAGTGCACTGAAGGGATGCTGAGGAGTCTGTTCTGAATCCAGTAGGAGCTGCTGGTGGACCCCTGGGAGTACATGGACCACAAGTTGAAAGCTGTGGATTTAACAAACTTATTCACAGCTTTACAGAAGTGCATTAGCAGTAAACAAGCTTCACAGAATTCTGTGGAAGAAAGTTAATTTACAGTAGCCAAGACTGTTTTCCAAGGTCCCCACAGTCTGTAGAAATGTGTCAGTCTCTGTCGTATTTCCTTATCACATGACTGATATTAAGAAGCTCTCCTCGTAAGTCAAGCAGTATGTGGGGGAGAAGAAATTGATTTGGATCAACAAAATTTGCAGATGAATTTAAGTGAAAACATGCTGACCCGGCTGTGACAAATGTCTATAATAAATGCAATGCACGCTCCCCATGTTCCAAAGAGCTTTCTTGGCAAGGCGGGGCTGTGATTAAAGCTGGAAGAGAAGGATTTTGTGAATGGGAATTGTACCATGCCTTGATCCCCTTTGGCGTGAGCCTCCTGGAGGCAGAAGTGAGAGAGTCAGAGAGGGAGAGGCCTTCAGGAATGATCCACAGATGGGATAATGTTAACAGTGACACCACGAGAGCTGCAGCAGAGGAGATTTTAGATTCCTCCCCTGGGTTTTGAGCAGCTCAGTGTTCAAGTGGATGGGAAACAGTCTCTGGGAAATGGGCATCTGAGGAACATGGACCTCAGTCATCTGGGGGGCTCAAGGCTGTGCCATA